>PVIA01004981.1:0-125082 GCA_004024845.1 Tonatia bakeri
GGAAAAAAGGGAACCCTCATGTGCTGTTGGTGGGAATGCAAACTGGTGTAGCCACTGTGGAAAGCAGTGTGTAGTTACCTCAAAAAATTAAAAATGGAACTGCCTTTTGACCCAGAGATTCCACTTTGGGGATATATCTGAAGAAAACTGAAACACTAATTCAAAAGAATATATGTGACCCTATGGTCATGGCAGCGTTATTTGCAATAGCCAAGATTTGGAAGTAGCCTAAGTGCCCACCAGCAGAAAAGTAGATAATACAACTATGGTACATTTACACAATGGGCTACTAACTCACCATAAATAAGAAGGAAATCTTATGGATGGATGTGGAGAGTATCATGCTAAGTGAACTAATAAGCCAGTCAGAGAAAGACAAGTACCACAAGATTTCACTTATATGTGGAATTTAATGAACAAAATAAATAAATGAAATGAAAACTACTTGAATGATTAAAATAAAATTTTTTAAAAAGTAGTACAAATAAATAGCTGCAGAATAGCCATGAGGATGCCAAGTACAGTATAGGAAATGGAGTAACCAAAGAACTTATACGCATGAGCCATGAACATGAACAATGGTGACCTGACTGCCTGAGGGAGTGGGGCACTGGGTGGAAGGGGGCAAAGGGGAAAAATTTGGGACAACTGTAGTAGTTTAATGAATAAAATATAATTTTAAAAAAAGGGAAAAAAAGAAATAGAAACAGATTTATAGATATAGTAAACAGACTGACAGCTGTTAGGGGGCAGGAGGTGTTGAAGGGCTGGGTAAAAAAGGTAAAAGATTAAGAAAAAAACACAACTCTTCAACAAAGAAGATACAGTGATTATGGGAGGGGAGGGGTGAGGGAGGTATGCGAGAGTAAAGGGGGATAAATGGTGATGGAAGGAGACGACTTTAAGCGGTGAACACACTATACAATATACAGATAATGTGCTATGGAATTGTACACATGAAACCTGTATCATTTTATTAACCAACATCACTCCAATATATTCAATAAAAATTTTAAAAAAATTCACTAAGGTTTGACACTTCTTACATCAACATTTAAAATTAAAGGGCTACTTTTACCTATTAATTTGAATTAGCTGATCATGCTCTCCTTCCTATTTTCTTTTTGGGGTTTTGGTCCTTTGTTCCTCAATGTTTAAATATTCTTTACATACAAAGAACATATATTGCAAATATTTTCTTCTAGTTTTTCAGTTAGTCTTTTTATATGTAAAAATGTTTTACTTTATGTAGTCAAAGTTATTACTCTGTTCATTTACTGCCTACAGATTTTGAGGTGTAATTAGACTTTTCCAACACCAAGATTAAAGACAAATTCACTCACGTTTTCTTATTGCACTAAATGGTTTTGTCATTACCCTTAGATCGCGGATGCATTTTAAGCTACATTGTGTGTAGTGTGAAGCACAAGTCTAGTTTTTCTTTTTCCATGTGGCTACCAGGTATTCTAAGTTTCCCTCATTAACAGGTCCTTTACTTTTTATCATATGCCAGATTTCCATATGAGTTTTGGTCTATTGAATTTTTCTTCTGTTTCTCTGGTCTCTTTGTCTATATAAGCTCCACTTCTTCATAGTTTTAATTATGGAGATTGTATTTGTTTTAATGTCTGATAGGATTAAACCACAGTTAGTTTTTTCTTTTTTAGTGTTTCTTAGCTATTCTTCTACATTAGGCTTTCTATAAGAATGTCAGTATCAATTTGCAAAATTCCATAAAGAGGAATATTTATACTTTTATTGGTATTGTGGTAAATTTAGAAATTGACAGAAAGAACTAACATCTTTATAATGACGTGTTTGAGTTACCAAGGAGGACCCCCCCAAATGGAATTATCTTCTGTAGAGTGAACCCTTTATAATAATACAAGCTTCACCTGCTAGATGAGTGTTCTAGGGATCCTTCTGTTCCAGACTCCAGTTGGCATTGTTATGAAAGGCTGCATTCAGTTTCAGTTAATTTTTTTTGGAAGACTCTTTCAACATGTCATGAGGGGTGATATACAGGCACACCTGTCCACGCCTTGCTGAGTGTTCAGCAGTTTTTGACCAAAAATAGCATGACCTCTGTGCTCCACCTTCTCTATTTACCCAATCTCACCCATGAGTGACTTTTTTGGTTTCCCTGGATAAAAAAAGTCCTCAAAGGGAAACATTTTGCTCATGTGGAAGAGATGAAATTTAAAAAAAAAAACAGCAGAAACACTGAAAGGCATCAAAATTGACAAGTTCAAAAAATGGTTTAAGCAGTGGAAAAAACATCTCAGTAAGTGTATTGCATCAAATGGAGAGTACTTTGAAGATGACTGGAGTTTAAACATGTAAGAATATACAATTTTTTTATAAATAAATTCTGGGGTTTTGGGGGACTGTATCTTTGAGTCTCTTGAGTATGTCATATTAAAATAATTCTACTTCTCCTTTATCCATTCTTATATTTTGACTTCTGTCCTCTAATGCATTAGCTAACACCTCTAGTAAAAGGTTGAAGTTCAGTGAACGTGAAGACATGCCATCCACTCTTCGACTCAGTAGAAATTCCTCCAGAGCTTCCCTATTAGTAAGATACTGGCTTTGTAATAAAGACATCTTTTATTATATTAAGAAAGTATACCTTGGTTCATTTTTATTATATGATTTTATTATAATTACTAAATTTCATCAATGTGTCATCATTGATGGAAATATTCTTCCTTAGAGTTATTAATATGATATGTGATATTAATGGATTTTCTTAATATTAAGCAAACATAGAATAAATTCCACTTGGTCAGAGTATATAATATTCTTAATACAGTGTTGAGTTTATGTTTGCTATTTTTATATCAATATTCATAAATAACATTGGTCTATAATTTATATACTATTTATAAAAAACAAAAATTAAATATGAATATTATATATGCTTAATAAAGGGAATTTTCATTCATTTTTAAAACTCTGGAATAATTTATTAGAACATTAAAACTACTTGGTCTTTGAAGATTTACTACAGTTTCTCTTTGAAACCACCTGAGCCTGATCCTTTCCTGGTGGGATAGTATAACAACTTTTCTCTATTCCTACTATGGAAATCAATGTTTATACTTTCTAACTCTAGTTGGATAAATTTTGATAATCTATATTCCTAAAAATTATCCATTTACTTAGATTTTCAAATTTACTTGCATTGAAGTCTGCTCTATTAATAATTTTTAAATTTTTTCTGTTTCAATGATTATTCACCCCTTGTCCATTTTATAAATAAGTGGTTCCCCCTTTCTTTTTTATCAAGTCAGCTGGGGGGGGGGGTTATTTATTTATTTATTTATTTATTTATTTTCTATATATCTAGTTCATGTTTTATGAGCTAAATTGAATATCTTTTTTAATATCTTTTATTTTAGTATAAGTTAAACCTACTCACATTTATTGATAAGACTGATGTGTCTGGTATCAACTGTGACAAAATATTTATAATTGTACGTATTGTTAAATTTATGTTTCTTTCTCTATAATTTATGTATTCTGTACTCCTTAATTTAAAAAAATGGTATTTAGAAATGTATGTATTTTTGTTCTGGTGATTACCACGGTACTTATACACTTTTAAGTCCTCTAATCATTTCAGATTTTTTTGCTTGGATTTTGCCTTTGACTGTCTGGTTTATCAGTTTTTGTTACCCCACTTTAACCCACACCTACTGCTTATACAACCATCAGTAAGCTTATTCTATTTTCTCCTTCCCTCTCCCTTTCCCTCCCACTTCTCATTTGCTTTATTTCTACTTGGTCACAATATATAACATTTATACTTTCAGCTTCCACTCTCATCCCCGCTGTGTTTATTCTTATATCTACATTTCTATACTGACATTTTCACCTGAGTTTTAGGATTTTCAGCAAAGTCATTGGGCTGAAATTTTCCCATCTATGAGTTGGATGATTGACACAGACAAGATTAATCGAATAATAAACATCTTCCATTTATTTTGCTGTATGAATGTTCTAAAACTATGTTGCTGATATTTTCTTTTCCTTAAACTCTCCTTCCCACCCACCTCCCCGAGAAAAGAAAAAATCTTAAATCCATGGTAATGTCCCTTTCACATTGAGTAAGCCACTTGGAAACAATGTCATTAAAAGCAACAACAACAATAAAATACCACATGTCAAAAAAAAGTCCTTCCAAAGACCTTTTAATAACATTCCCACTGGAGTATTTAGATATAATCAGCATTTAATCCAATCTTTGTAAACCTGTAGCCTTAATAATGATATTCATTGCTGGCATCATCCCCAGTCAATTGCAGTTCTATTTATTCATTGGATGTCTTAACATTTAGTTGAATTATCTAACAAAAACACCCCAAGAAAAAAAGTGGAGTAATTATATAAACACTTGGAGCAGAACAATTATAAAGCGAGAGCAGTTAGCATTTAGCCTGGTTAGAGAGCTAATCTGCATATGCATATATCCTGAGGTGCAGGCCTGGTGGTCTTTACTATCTGTTTCCTTATGTTCTTTTTGATTTCTGCATGTTTTATTAGTCTCCTTTAATTAGATGCCATAGAACGTTTTTCTCATTTAGGTGTCAACACTCATGCTCATTGACACTAATTTCAGTCCAGAGATATGTCCAGAAGCCTTGGAAACGTAGGTGGGGTGTCGCATAGGATGCTTTGGGACCTCAAAAGGGAAGGCAAGGGGGAGTTTGTCTGCAATTAGACCTTTTGTGCTCTGCGGAGGCACGAGGTCTCAGATTCAATTCCTAAATGGGCCTTCAGGAGCAGGTCATCAGGAAAACCTCCAGCATTTAACTATAAATAAAAATGTCCTGTGATTTTAGAAGCTCTTTTTGCAATTCTGGGTCCATTTCTTTAGCCTAAAAGGAAATCTTTAAGAAGGAGTAATTTCTCTGATCTTATTTTCTCAATGTTCTTTCACATCCGTCCCTTCCTCTTTTCCATCCTCTCACACAGAAACCACAAATATATTTCCCTTGAACCTAATTGCTTAGTTACCTGACAGCTTGACTCAGTTCCCAAGGAAGAAGTGCTTTTGATTCACGTGTACCTAAATCACTTGCTTTAAAATCTGTTTTTTTCAAGAATATACCAGTTGAGTTCATGTGAAAACCAGAGTATTTTATGCAGTTTGATAAAACTAAAATTCTCTTTGAGAGAAAGAAAAAATCTTGCCACTAGGAAATGTTGTTCTGCAATGTAAGGAACTGAATAAATAGTCCCAGGGACAAAATATGCCAGAAGGTGACATTCTACACAGGGGCCATAGACGTATCGAGATGTGTGTCACTGGAACAGGTTCACTCTTCATCCCACCCACTGTATGTGCCCTAAAATAAAGAAAATGAAAACCATAAAGGCAGAGACACTTCCCTTTGCCTTTATACCCTAAGAATTTCAAGGACAGATGTGAATGAACTTAAACCTTGATGAAGTGGTTAGTATACAAAGGGAACGTAAATGACTCACTCTCAATGATCCACTCTCATTCTCTCAAAAAAAAATTTTTTAAAACAGCATGTAATTTTAAAGGTTCAAATTGTGTGACCAATTTTTCCATGACATGTTCAGAAAGTCCTCAGTAGACAGAAGTTTCCTAGCAGGAAGAGTAGGATAGAAATCTGCTAGTATTTTCATATTTGTGTGCCTTATTCCAAAATTGCTCAAATTCCTTTACGGATAATTATTCCCAAAGTTTTCTAACAATGGGATTCTTAGCCCTCTTCTCTAGTCTAGATGGAAAAAGGCCCATAAATGCACCTAGAGTGAGCAGGATGTCTGAATCACCAGAACAGAAGGCATAATCCAGGGGAAAGAACTGAATTCAGGATGAAAAAGGCAGGCATATGACGCACAATGAGACAGAGGGGTTGTTGCCAGAAATGGGCAGGTTGAAAAAAATGCCAAGAGACCTGAGGCTCATTGGACATTATACTACATAATTCTGTCATGATGTGGCTCTTATCTTCACTCTTACAGGCTTAGGTCCTGGAGACTCAGAAATTAATATCTCCTTACTGATAGGTACACAATAATTAAATTCACATGAGACTTGTATATGAACCAAAAGACCAGTTTATGAAATTTCCATCAGGCATGTGATAGCCACAGAGGTTCAAGAAAGAACTTGCCGTAAAACCCTTGGGATCCACCACTGCATTTGAGCCACTGCTATGCTCTAAACCTGGCAGCCGCTGCCAATTACTGAGCTCAGCACAGAGCAATACCCCGGCAATTTCTGCACACTGCAGACTCTTCTCCAGAAAGTACACTAGAGCTCCCCTGAGTCTGGCAAACACTTTCTCAGAGCTGCACCACGGTCTCAGGCTCTGCCTACCCAATCAGTGTTCCCTCTTTCTCCCTCTCCTATCACAAGTGTAAGACCTGCATTCAGCCTGAAGTCTCTCTATACCTTTTCTTGTTTCTGCTCCTTTAACCCGTATAGACATCACCCACAATAAATCTATTTTACTTCTACTCTTTCTTGGCATCTGTTCCCCAGAGGACATGACTGTCCCAAGGAACCATTCCCTTTCTATAAGTAGAATGTTATGTCTGTACAGCATCATGCTTGTCTTGTTATCAAGGTCTTTAGAAGACCTCAGTCAGTAACTGGAAATCTATTGAGTGCAGCAGCAAGATGTGGTTGTTTCCTTGAACTCTGTCCTCCAATAGTTCTGACATGTTTGCAGTCCTCTTAGATTTTCCATGAACATTCTTCCCTCTTCTCCAACCTTGACCTGGCTTGGCTCTGTTCACACTTCAGGATCAGGAACAGATCAGTATCTGTTTTTCCAGGCAGTCTTCTCTGACCTGACCTCACCCATAGCTTTGGTGGCCCTAGATTATTTCAGAAGGATTGCACATACATCCTTTTTGTGCCAATTACACTCTATCATCCAAAAATACATGGCTGCTTACCTCACTAGACGACTATCTTGTGAGCAGGGACTACGTCTTACAACACATTTTTGCATCCCGAGTATAATGTGCCTCAGTGTCTCACATTAACTAGCACTCAATAAATGAATGATGTGGAAGGGCTTATTATTTTGGAATGATATCAGAGTAAGATAACTTGAAAACCCTCCCACGACAAACATTTGCAAATGCTCACTGAAACATAAGAAACATTCTTTAAGATCCAGAGCTGAGCTTACAAGAAAGGAAGGAAATTCCCAAACATGAGAAATGAAGGCAGCACTGAAAACCAGAGAAATGTGTTCTGCTAATGTCACACCAGCCCTAGGAGAGTTGGTGAGAGATGCAGGTAGCAATCTTGGTAAGCAAGCTAGATGGTGGGGCTCCTATAACAGGAGATGAGGCCTTGGGCCAATGCAGAAGGAAGGGGCGAGGTTGAGTTGGCACCTTTGAAGGGCTACTATTTCAGCGAAAATTCTAACAAGAAAAGAAATTCCCACTAGTGCTGGGAAATGAGAGGGAAATTTATCTTTCTCCATCAGACGCTAGATAAGAACAAACAAAAAGTTTCTGTAAGTGTTTAAAACCCAGGCCTGAACTTCCTTGGGTTTGTAATTCAAGTGTGTGTTGCCCAGAATTTTCTGGGCAACAAACTAACAGAAATTAATTTCAGCCTCAAGATATCCCTGAAGTGCCTGTCAAGTATATATGCAAAGACTGCTCTGGAGGGGCCTGCCCACAACCTGAGTTACAGCTCTCCATCCATAAATCCACACTGTGGATTGTGGTGTAAAACAATAATGCACAAAGAAACAATGCTGTGAGCTGGAGACAGAATAAGTATTCTAAAACCTTTGGCTGCTAGTATGGCAATCTGAAAGAAAATATTTTTTTTAAGTATTAAATTCACTAATGGAATAGTCCAATTCCTAAGAAAAAGATAAGACACTATAAAAATAATGGATAATAAAATCCATGAATATGGATGCAATAAAATTCAGTAGTAGCACTTCAGCTAATATTAT
Organism: Tonatia bakeri; assembly: GCA_004024845.1. Taxonomy (NCBI): domain Eukaryota; kingdom Metazoa; phylum Chordata; class Mammalia; order Chiroptera; family Phyllostomidae; genus Tonatia; species Tonatia bakeri. The sequence goes on from PVIA01004981.1 coordinate 7,971, forward strand.
GCAAATTAAAGAAATAAAAAGTCGGAAGGCAAAGAAGAGAATGAGACTATGTAAAACAATTAAAAAGTTAAACAAATCAACATAATGTCTCAAAATAAAAAATATCTAAGCATTGAAATTAAATAACAAGAGACAGATTAGTATCAAATAAAACACAGTTTTAGAGAGGCTTAATAAACTGAGAGATAGATCTGAGGAAATAAAAAAGTGAAACAGAAATAAAGCACTGGAAAATACAAAGAGAAAGTTAGGAGGCATGGAAGAGAAATAAATTATTCCAATTTACATCTAGAAGGTGAGAGGTCACTTCAAAGAAGTAACAGCTGGGCAGGCCTCAAACAGAAAAAAAAAGGCATCTGAAATCATAATGAGTCCCCAAAAGAATGAATACCCCTGGACCCACAGCTAGACACTCTGCAGTGAAATTGCAGAAAACCAATGCAGGAAGAAAAACTTACTGCAAATGTAAGAAAAACTTACAGGTAACCAAGGGGAAAAAAAAGGTTAAAATACCTTAAAAAGCATCAACAATTAGATTGCCAGCAGACTTCTGTTGAAAAACAGGAACCAGAATAAAATATTGCTGGAATGAATTTTAAAAGTAAGTTTAATTTAGGCCAAAGATTACCAAGGTTTTATTTTCTATGCCCTTCTCCATCACCTAGTTATGTCTTCTTAGAAGGGTTTTATGTCCATTCAGTCTCAGTGGAGAAAAATGTATCTTAATTATCTATCTGTCATTGGCAGACGGGCAAGCAAAGCTCCAGTACATACATGTCATCCATCCAAGATCCAGACAATAGTGAGGCCCAGGGAAACATTACTGCCCCAGGGCAGAAAATACCTTTCTATGGCCAGAAAGAAAGCATAAAGTACCTTAAGTTTAACTAACGATGTTGTTCCAAGAATCAAGCTGAGATACATATAACATATCTTTGAGAAGATGTGTATTCAATAAGCAGAATGGCAATTAATTCTGAAGATAACACTGCTGCAAGGATCTTTGCCCATGTGCATGGAGCCCCTGTACTTGTGACCCAGTCATGCCCCCTTCCACTCGGCCGAAGGAGCTGGTTGCTATGGTGTGAAGACTGAAGGTGAAACACAAGTGAACTGGTACCAGACTGTCCCAATTAACTTCTTCATTGACAATGGCCAGGCATTTATGCACATAAGTGTACAGCCAAATTATAATTAGTTTTGGAAGGCAGGCTCCAAATTAAGGAAATGGATTTTATGATTAAAATACTATGAAACCTGAGGTTTATCTTCCTATACAGTATAACAGAATGGTTAGCTCTCACATCAACATAGCAGACAGAAATCTGCATTACCCAGAGTGAACTTGAACTAGAACACATATCACTGGGTACCTTGTCACTAACGTGTCTGCCCCTAAGGTAATGTCCATGTCCAGATCCAACATAAAATGTTAGATCCAGGACTGCAAGACCAAAGGCCCTTTCTCCAGCTGTGGCTGTCCAAACGCCATGCATCTACCAGCCCTCCTGCTCCTGGACACTAAACCCCACTCACATCCAAAGCCACAGGAGGCTAAAACAAGTTGAAGGGATGGAATAATATTTGTGTGGGCAAGGAAGGTTTCCTTTATGGAGAAGATGTGGGAACACTTGCAAATGAAGGAGAAGGAGAAGAAAGATAAGAATGAGGAGAAGAAAGGAGGAGGGGGGAAGAGAGCCAGGGAGGGGGAGGAGGAGGAGGAAAAAGAAGGAGGAGGAGGAAAAAGAAGGAGGAGGAGGAAGGAGGAGGAGGAAGGAGGAGGAGGAGGATGGGGTGAGGAGAAAAAAAACAAGACAAGGTGGCAAAGCCAGGATATTTCTATAACATTTCTGTTCTCATGAAATCAGTCTATTAATTAAACTAGTTCAAATAATAATGTTTGAGATTCACTAAGTGTTTAAATGAATCAGGTGAGGCCCTGTATTAAACACTTCATGTTTATTATTTTATTCTCCTAGCTACCTATAAATAGGTATTATTATTCCCCCCATTTTACAGAGAGGGAGACTGAGGTTTAATCCAGGATGAAGAGCCAGCAAGTGATGGAGACAGGACCTGACAGGACAAAGTTGAAGTCCGGCTCCAGCTGCACATCAGCGCAACACAGTTTCCTGTCCAATCCTATTGAGCTGTCAGGAAGAGTGATTATACACAGAATGGCATATAGGTTTTAACTGATGCCAACTGTAATCTATCTGCGGTTGTTTTGATAAAGATCCCAATGCTCCATCAGGGTTCAATGAAAAAGGGTGCTGGGATCACTTAGCAATGTCTGTCACTGGTGGGAAAGCGGCAGTGACGATATTCACTACGTATTTGCCATCCCCAGAACAGTGAATTCTCAGGAGAGTTTCTATCTTTAATACTCAAGTTAGAATTACATGAAGAAAAATAACATTGACAATTGCTGCCACTCCTGATTTACTTCTTAATGGAAAGATGCCCATATGTGATACAGAACTTAAAAATGGAATACTAGCTGCTAAATTGTTCTGAAGTCTGCAATGCTGAGGGTTAACCTCAAATAACATTTCTTTCAATATTCTATAGTTTTTAAATGATAAAGAAGCAATAATCCAGCAGCAGAGACAAAACGGAGTGATGTGGTTTTAAGAAAAAGTATCTCGTAACTGTCAACCAACTGCTAGGAGTTTCATGATTCCAGCACCCAGATAAATCAATCCCGGTTTCCCACTGATCCGGAGAAACACAGGAAAATCACATGTCTAAGTACAGGGTCCGGCAGAAGTACTGCCAGTAAGTGTGGTTGGTAGGGAGTGTGAATGTCTCACAGGAGATGGATAGCAATTTGAACATTTCACCTAAAATGTCATATTGTATGCCTGAGTGTGTTATTGTTATGTTACAGAACTACATGCTTATGATTTTGTAATAAACGATTTGGTATAGATTACCAGCTCATAAAACAGGGGCGTTATTTGTGCCGGAACCTGTGTATCTGACCACTTCTCATCACTGGACCAGCAATCACCATTGCCCAAGCCATCTTCTCTCTCCCCAAGTCTCCCACCTGGGTGACTAATACTGCCCTCCCTGGTCTCATGGCTTCTACCTTTAACCTCTACAGGTTCTAGCACAGGTGCCAGAATGATTCCTTTCTAACATAAGTCAGATTCTGCCACTCTCACTCCTCTACGCAAAACCACCCAAAGTCATCTGAGGGTACTCAGAGAAAAAGCCCGAAGTCCCCACAATGGCCTGGGGGGCTGTGTCTGAGCTGCCCTCCTTTCCCCCCGTCTCCACCTCACCACTGTCCCCTGTCCCTCCACATCCATGACACTGGCCTTTCTGTTATTCTGCAAATATGCGAGGCTGGCTCCATCTCAAGGGTTTTGTGCTGGTGGTTTCTTGTGCCTGGAATGTTGTCCCCCTAGCTTACCCCTTCACTTCCTTTCTCATCTTTGCTCCGAGGTCCTTTGCTCAAGGAGGGCTTTCTATTTAAAACTGGAAGTCCTCACCCTCTACCTTATCTCCCTCTTTCTGCTTTTTTAAGAAGATCTCTGTATCACTTATAATCACCCTACTTTTTGTCTGACTTGCCTCCTCCCCTTCTCTCTACTCCCACTAAACTAGAAACTTCATGAGGGCAGGGATATTTTCCATTGGCCCCGTGCTTTATACCCAGTGTCTATAATTATGGTTGTCACACAGCAGGCACCCCAAAAAGGGACAAATGAGTTAAGCACTCACACTCTAAGTCCTGTTTCCTGTGAAACAGAATGGAATGGCAGGGGGTGGGATGGCAAAAGCACATTTTCCAAAAAGTTTTTAATAGTGGATCCAAGACTCACAGAGATGACTAAATGTAGTTGTATGGGGGAACCTTTTTTATGTTTCTTGACAAAGATGCCAATTTCTAGAAGCCTTAGTCCCTAAGACTCCATGCTAAAGCTCCCAGTCCACAGTGACCACAAGAGCATCTTCTGTCCGCATTACTGTGCAGTGCAGGCGCACGCAGCACCAGCTGGGAACTTGTCAGAAATGCAGATCTGGGTTCTCACGCCAGAACTAAAGAGTCATAATGTGCATGTTAGCACGACCACCATCCCAGGCGATTTTATGCACATGGAAGTCTGAGAAGCACAGTCCCGGATGATGAGTTTCCAGCAAAGGACTCTGAGGTCTTATAAGTGGAAACATAAGCTGGCCTTTGGAATCCAGGCCCAGGTGTTACCTGTTCCTAGAAAACAGAGAGGGGGGAGGGAGGGAGGAGAAAGAAAGAGAGAGAGAGAGAGAGAGAGAGAGAGAGAGAGAGAGAGAGAGAGAAAGAGAGAAAGAGGGAAAGAGAGAAAGAGAGAAAGAAAGGGAAGGCTGACACCTAGACAACTATGTCCTACATCAGGAACACGTGAAATTGCCTAAGTTACATTTTTTTCTCTCAATGTGCCATGCTGCCGCTAGTGAGCATCCCACTGCCAGCATGCATTACAGCTGAGCCAGAAAAGCATTGCACGAGGGAACCAGTGCCTGAGCTCTTGAGTTGCAGGCCCTGGAACGCATCACGTTTTCTTCTTCGGAGCCCAGATGACTCATGTTTCGATGGGAAGAAATACAAGCCCTGCCTCCCTTAAGGATGTTTTGAATTTCAGATGGGATTATATTTGTGAAAGTTCTCTGAAAAGACAATAGTGCTGCATAAAATGAGGTATTATTTAAGCATTAGTATTTACTTGCCATTTCCTACCACATGTTTGGTTCATGCTTAGTGAGATGAATTCATGCCATATCACGATTTGCATTTGAGGACCAACTGTTGTTTGTTCTTATACTAGAAGCTGTAGCAGCTAAGGTAGGACATCTTCCAATTATATGGTTTTGCTTCTAATTATCTTGCACAGCACCCACTCAGCAGGTTTTCCCTTGCCACTAACAGAATTATAAGAAATAACCATCCTTCCTTCCTGAATCACTACAACCATTAGAACTGAGCTCTCCCCAGAGAGCTCTCAACCTCTTCCTATGCTTCCACAACCAGGTCCCCAGTGAATACTGCATTGCTTTGAGGAGCAAAACAGCCCTATCATCACCAAGAAGGAAATGTCTCACAGCCAGAAAAGACAGCTGTCACTCATGGATCAATAGGAAAATGACAGCTTGAGAGTTGCATACTGTCAGTCTATACCTAGGGACACGCTGTCCTGTCCTAAGCACTGTCTAACACCTGTTTCCTGGTGCATGAACTCCTGCCTGTAAGGTTTTACCCAGTAGTTCCACACACCCCCAGTCTCCCCAATGGTATCTTCGCCTATATGCTGCATCATCAATCAGTGCTAAAATGCCTGGGCAGGGTCTCTTCCGGGTCACTAGCGCCCAAGATCTAGTACTGAGCCACCAACATGCTGGTCTTTCTCGTGAAACAACACACTCTTGCTATGTCCAGGTGCTATTATTAACCTACCACCCATGGCTGTCCTATGGGAAGCTCAACAGTTCCCAAGCTGGATTCATTTTTTTTAAATACACATGTACTTTCCTGTATATTTATTATACTTCAGTATATGAGTCAGAAGCAGATCAATAAATATTCAGAGTGAACACATCTGCATAATGTCCATTCAGATGGAGAAATCAAACATTTCCAGCATCTCGGAAGCCCCTTCATGCCCTCTCCCAATCATTAAATATCTAAGACAAACATTTTGCTCCTCCCAGTCATTATACACCTCCCCAAAGAAATGATTTTCTTGACTTTTAACATTAAATTAGTTTTTCCTGCTTTTGAGCTTTATATATGGAATCACACAGTATGTACTCTTTTCTGCCTGCCTTCTTTTACTCCACATGACTTTTATGAGATTCATCCACACTGTTCCATGCAGTGTCTGTTTTGTTACAACAAAATATTCTATTGTATAAACATACCACTATTTATTTACTTTTGATGAATATTTGATTTCCAATTTTGCTCTATTACAAGAGTATTACAGTAAATGTCCTTGTGCATGTCTTGGTGAACGTGGTGTACATATTTTCTGAGTATCTAACTAGGAGTAAAATAACTGGTTGATAAGGTGTACACATTTTCACCTTTAGCAGATGTGAAAGTTTTCCCAAAGGTGTTGTGCCATTTTACCCTCCCATCAACAGTGTGTGAGAATTCCAATTGTCCAGCATCTCTGCAAACACCTAGTATTGTCTGTCTCTTTCATTTTAGCCATTCCATTTATTCTGATTTAATGTAATTCCCCTGAGCCTGATGATTTCCAGCACTTTTCAATATGCTTATCGGCATTTTGGATATTTGTTTTTATAAGTGCCCATTCAAGTCTTTTGCCCATTTTTCTACTTATGAATCTTTTTCATTGGTATGTGGGAGTTTCCTATGTGTTCTGAATGTTTGTACTTGTAGGTAATTAAAAAACCTCCCCCTACTCTGTGATTTCCTTACCACTCCCTAAATAGTGTCTGTTGATAAAGAGAAGTTCCTAAGTTCATGGAGTGCGGAAATCAAAACTTCCCTCCATAATTAGTGCTTTTCTGTGTGCTCTGTAAGAAGCTGAGCAATTGATAATCTTTAGCAAAATTGCTCCCACATTAGCATCTGTTGATATGAAAGTCACTCAAAATAGTCAATCTTTTCATCATTTGTATGACTAATTTCTCGGTTTTCCTTGAAATTTTTGACTGTTCTCAAAACTTAGCTTAGAGCTGGCCTAGACCATTAAGTTATCCACAGACAGAAGACACAATATATTGACATACTGTTGATGTGCTATTCACCTTTACATCTTCTCCTGCACGTGTAAGACTTATCAGATTTATCAACATTGGCTTGAGAAACTCAATCTCAAAAGATCCCCAGTGAATTTAGCAAAGAATTCATTATCCCTAACCAAGAACTCTTAAGAGTAAATGGCTTACACTTCTCCCCAACCAGGGAGTAAATAGCTTAAATCACCCTACGCAGGGAGATAGATAACAACAGTCCAATTAGTGCCATTTGTACCAACCACACCCAAAGACTGATGAAGTCAAGGGAATAAATCTTATTTTGGTGCATCAGGTATTCTATTGAGATCCTCCCCGCCTAAGATCTCCCCTGAACTCCCAGGCTTTAAAACAAAGGACCCAGCCTGCATTCCCTCTCTTAAGAACATGCCCATGCCCATGCTTTTTCCTTTCACCTCTTCTTCCCCCAGGTTCATTACCTTTGCCTTTCTCTCTCCTAAACTCCAAGGGCCCATCTTTTGCTTCTGTTAACTCGTTTCCTGAGCCTACACAGCCCAGCTGGCTCACTTCTACTACCTCTGTAGCTTTCTAAATAAACTTTTTCTATAATTTAGGGGGGAAAAGAACTCTTTAAAAAATATCTACTTAATATTACTTAGCAATAAATTTGGTAAATAAAGACAAAAAACTACTGTGTTTAATTGCATTGCCTTATAAAGAAAATATTAACAGTAACCAGAGGGGAGGTGGGAGGGGATAAAGGGGGAAAATGGGGAGGGGTTTGCAGGAACATGTATAAAGAACACATGGACAACACCAAAGGGAGGTAGGATTGAGGGTGGGAGGTGGGGAGGGTGGGGTGAGGGAACTGGTGGTGGGGGGGGGGAATGGAAACAACTGTACTTGAACAATAAAAGAAGACAAAATAAAAAAATCAATTAATATGAGACTGTTAGGACCACTAAACCCCAGAGATTACCTAGGGTCATTTTATTTAATAAAGAAGATCCTATTCACAACAAAGAAAGTCTTATTATCATATATCATTTATAGATGAGAAATTTGAAGCACAACTATAAGAAATTAGATAATTCATAAAAGTCCACAGGCTAGTGCCTGTCATATGATAAACAGTCAATAAACCTTAGCTGTTGTTGTTGTTACAAGTTCTTTATTTTGCAGTTGTAAAAAAAAAATGAGGCCCACAAAGAGGTAGCACCTCATCTCTACACACAGGATTTTCTAGTTGCAGAATTAAAACAAACCCTGTACAGTTATTCTCAGCAAAGGGTCCTTTCTATTAAACTACACAGTCTCTCAGAATTACCTGCCCAACAGTTCCAGAGGATATTTACAAGAGAAATGGATTCATAAACATGTAATAATGAGCCAGGTTTATAACTTCATATTTTCATTTTCATCTTTTTATAAATTATAATACTGTGCTTCTAATGATTTGATCTTTTTGTCATTGAAACAGCATTCTATTTTTCAAATAAGATCATTTTTCCTCAAATATGAATGCATCTTCTCCACCAAAAGGGTATCGTGAGTGTTTCATTTGACTTTTGTTGGGTAACACGCTATCCCAAAATGTGGTATCATAAAACAAGAATCTAAGGATCAGCAATGCAGGCTATGAGTTCCTCTGATCTCACTGATGCACTCACACATTTGTGTTCAACTACAGCTTGGCTGCACTGCCCTGCTTCTGGGGGTTGACCTGACAGCTGCTGGGGTGTCGGATCATCTAGTGATGTGTCTGATTACCCAGTAGGCAGCCTGGGATTATTCACATGGTGGTTCCAAGACAGCAAATGGAAGTGTGCAAAGCCTCTTGAGGCCGACACTCAGAAATGGCAAACCATTTGTGCTTCAAGCTGTTGGTTAGAGTGAGTCACAGGCTGTTGGAGGAGGTCATCAGAAGACCTGACTGCCCACTGACCTGCCAGCAGGACACGGGCAATCAGAATCTCCTCACCCTGCCCCTTTTCCTTAGCATGTAGTAAAATATTAAATGATATTGGAAGGAAGTCACAACATAGGAAGGTTGAAAAGCTTATATAAGGTGTTATTTTCTTTGTCTTTTTTTGGTATGACTACTTTGTTTCTGTAATCAGAGGATAAACACCCTTTGACAATAAATTTATCAGTTTTCTCACCTGCTATAAGTATAGCATTAAAAAAATAATGCTCCGGATCTACCTTCAGCAATGTGGTATTATCTCAGAACTTACAAATCTCATGTAGTAGTGTGAAGCATTGTTTGATCTTAAAGATCTACAGGGAGTCATGAATCCATGCTGGCCAGTCACTTGCTGTTTTAACTCCAATAACTGGTACAGGCAGTACAGTTTATTTGGAATAGAAGTCATAAAATGTTGTTAATAGGTCCAACTTTGCCACGTTCTGCTTGAATGACTTGGGGAAAAATGAAAAAGGAGATGGTGATTTTCTTCCTCTGTCACATGAGGGAATAACTGACTTAAAAACTCCCAGAGAGAAAAAACTGACACGGTCTAACTCAACTCTGTCCTCAGTCTCACACGGGGATATGTTATATGTGCTCGGTAAGCAGAGTACCTGCCTATTTTATGGAGGTGTCTGGGAGAACCGTGAAAGTTGTATGGGATATTCTGATAACTGCACCATCATCCTGCAAGTAAGTTTTCTATAAGAATGGCAGACAAACCAGACACCCCTACATCCCATATCATATCCTCTCATAGTCACCTATCTGCACAGCATTTGGCCAGTTGTCCCAACCTCAGTGGCTGCAGTGGCTACCAGCTGGGTGGGAAATCTGACCAATTTCACATGGGCACAACCCAAAAACATCTCACCACATACTCATATCACATCCCCGTCGAGGTTTCCTGTTGAAGTAGAAGAGTAGAGGAAACTGTGGAAACCACACAAAAGCAATCCAGAAGTACATAAGAACTAACATACGGGGTGAAACTCTGACCAGTGGACAAAGTCTCCTCCCTTTCTCCCCAGATTATTCTGAGCAACGGTCAGTTACAGAGCCCGTATCGCTTGATACCACTTTGGAAATGCACCATCGTGTTAGATTTTCTGCCTCCCTTGCTTTACTCCCCCTTTTCCTCACTCCTGCTTCCTGGGATTTCGGGTCCCCTCAGACAGAACCCTAAAGCGCAGTGGTTAAGGAAATCCTAGTGAACAGTACGTTTGATCATTTACTTTGTATGGAGAGAAGGGTGGCCTGAAGTGTAGATGTACAAGGAATCCTGGGCAATGGCAAAATAATTGGCTGGTTGGCCAGGGTCCCAGAAGGAACAAATTAGAAGACTAGGAAGAAAAAGGTCTGTGTGAGAGATATAATGATGGACACAGAAGCGTGACAAAAAGTGTGCAAACTTTACGTGTCATGTCCTATGGAGCGCACTAATCACAGAGGAGATGCTTACAAACCAAATGGTTAAGAGTGACTTGTCTTGTGGATATCAGCCAGGCTGTCTCCTCGACCACCTCCAGCTGATACAATGGGGCCATGAACAAAGTGATCATGGGCACAGGAAGGGAGGCTGTGGGAGGACCCCACAGCACGCACTCCCTTCTCAACAAGACTAGTCTAGTTCTACCACTGCTGATGCACAAACTGCCAGCAGTAAAGACTAATGAATGCTGAGCCCTCTGTGGCACCATTCTGGAGGGAACAGCCAGCTGTTTGGTGGCAGGTGGATTGTACCAAATCTATTTCACCCTGGAGGAGACAGCAGTTTATCCCAACCAGAATCCACGTCTACTCTGGATACGGGCTTGCCTTCTCTGCTACAGAACCTCTCCCAGTATCACCATCCAAGGACTTAGAGAATGTCTGTTCTATTGAAATTCCATGTAACCTTGCCTCAAACCAAGGGACCAATTTTTCATTAAGAACACTCAGAAGTGGGTACATGACCATGACCTTGAAGGAGCCTCTGTGACTGACTAGACTTGTGTCTCCCCTCTCAAAGAGGACATCTTTTTATAATTTAGGAGCCAAATATAATGCCTTTCCTCACTGCTCCACCAAGTACAATACCTTTTGCCTCCTGCCAAAGATTTCCTGTTGATATTGAGATGAGATGCTGCAGAGCCCACATGCGCCTACCCAAGAAGTTCAGAAAAATTAACACCAAGTTTCCTTTCTTTCCTGGCTCATTTCCATTTTCTTTCCCTCCTGTTCCCTGAGATTTTACTCCCTAATAAAGAAGTAGCACACAAACCTCTACCCCAAGCTCTAATTTCTAGGGGGAAAAAGAAAGAAGACAGGATAAGATAGAAAACAGTTGGCAGGCACAGCTGTGGTATTCATACCAGGGGAGAGAGACTTGTGTGGTGGGCAGCGAGGCTCTTACAGACTGTAAGATATAGCACCCTCTCCCAAGAAGAAAAAAAACAAGGGGAAGGTCTTCATAAACCTCCCAATGTTCTGGTCCGATGCCAAGATGAAGGCAAAGAGTAGCCTAATGATAAGCAAATGTACAGATATTCCCATAATCCCTTTCTTCATGAGACTTAAAGTGCATCTTTCCTATTCTGATGGTGCTGACCCTATCTTCACCCCCAAGGATGACTATGAGATCAGTCCTGGCCCATCAAACATTCCCTTTCCCTTAAGTACCATAATTGCAGCAAGGATCAGTCTCTGAATGGAGCCAAGCCAAACAGGACCCTCTCCAGGATCTTTCTACCAGTTTTTTTTTTTAATGTTTTCTTTGTGCTGCAACACTGAAGCTAAGAGGATGTTGGCATACTAAAGGAAATAAAGATCAGAGAGGAAATAAAAGAAAAATAGAAAAGCAATAGAAAATACCAACAAAACTAAGAGCTACTTTCTTGAAAAACAAAACTGACAAATCTTTAGACTAAGACAAAGAGGAAACTCGAATAAATCAGAAATGAAAGAGGAGACTCCACAACTGGTAACACGCACATATCACACAAAGGGTCATAAGGGACTACTCCAATTATACGCCAACAAATTGGATAACCTGAAAAAAATGGATACAAAAACGTAGAGCTTGCCAAGAATGAATCATGAAGAAACAGAAAACCTGAAAAGACCAATCATTAGTGAAGGGAGGAAATCACTAATTTAAAACTTCCCAATAAAGAAAAGTCCAGACCAGATGATTTCTCACTGGTGAATTTTACCAAATGTTTAAAGAAGAATTAAAAGTAATCATTCTCAAACTCTTCCAAAAAACTTAAAGAGGAGAAAATGTCCCCAAACTTATTTTAGGAGGCCACCGTGACCCTGTTATCAAAGACAACAAGAAAATCCTGCCATTTGCAGCCCTATGGGTGGGCCTGGAGGGCATTATGCTAGTGAAATAAGTCAGAGAAAGACAAACACTGTTTGATCTCCCTCATACATACATGGAATCTAAAAAAGCCAACCTCTTAGAAACAGAGTGGAGTGGTAGTTACCACGGGTGGGGTTGAGGAAACAGCGTTGGCGGGTGGGGTGGGGGGATGCAGGACAAAGGGTACAAACTTCCTGTTATAATGGGAATAAGTTCTGGTAAAAAAAAAAATCACAGTGACAAAAGCTATGATCAGTAAAATTTGGTATACATAAAAAATGTGCAATGAACCCAATTATGAATTGATCCCAGTGGAATATTTCAGAAAAGTATTAAAAATAAAATAGGTTTGAATGGAATAAAAAAAGAATAAGGTATTTCTAAAAATAAAAAGGAACCTATAGAACCTATAGAATATGAGTCAGTTTGTGATAATTAGAAATGCCATATATGTTGAAATTCAGTATGTCTTAGAAGATAACATTTGAACAAATCTCCTGGGTAGACAAGTGGCAATGACTGTCATGAGGAAGAAGCCACTGAAATGCCACCACACGAGCTGTGCCCAGTGGAGCTGTCCATGGCCAGCCCTGCCCCATTGCTCAGCTTCCAGGGCGCCATATAAATTGAGTCCCTCCTAAAGGGTCTGAGGTAGACAAGGACTTTTGAGCTTCTGTTCCTTCCACCTCTCCTGTAGCACCAAAGCATTCTAATCAGTGCCACAGTTGACTTCATTAGAAGGACAGCTGAAATGCTGTATACCAAATACTTCACTATTCAGCCCAGTCTAGAGAGACACAGCCCTGAAGCAAGTTGGAGAGACAGACCCCCAATGTCCCAGTTGCTGTACAATGTGCACTGCAAAGCAAGGGGGCATTTCCCCCCTGAATTTCCTGCTTCCACAGTCAGTCCCAGAGGATGATTTAAAAACACGGGAAAACATAAGCCTTTGCCACCCACCACTGCCGAGTAATGATCACTTCAGTCGTGGAGGAGCCTGCTCCGAACAGAAATGCACTGACCAGAAACTGTGATGTTTCAGTCACGCATCTGCACTCTTGCAAATGCTTTCTCGGCACCTTAATATTTTGTATGATTAATTTCCCACTAGGTTTACAAAGCAATAAAAATCCCTCTTTATAAAAGTTTCACTTGTATTTTCTGAGTAACTCCTGACTCTAAACGCTGAAATTATGCCTTAATTTTCAACAAGGGGGGAAAGTTGCCTTCTTCAACTAGATGTTTTTAGTTGTACATTATCTTTGCAATATAACTATATCCTTTATCAAATGTATTTAGCAAAACATATATTGGATATGCATTATAATATACTGAATCTTCAGGCCACTGTGGTCCTCCTAACCTTCCATATAGAAAGAACAACATAAAACTCAGGATGGCGGTTCTCCAGCCCACAACGTACAAAGTAGGCTAGTGGAGACCCACAAGAGCACAATTGGAAGAGTGTAAGCTCTTTGGGGGAATGACGTGGCACTAGGCTGGTCTTTCTTTCTGTTCCCAGGACACAGAATTATCCATCTTTTCTGAATCTGAATGAGGGTCCTGAAAAAGTGATAGAAACTGCAGGGTCCTATGTTGAATGAAGAACAAGGAAGTAAGCTGTACATCATATGTGTTATGCAAAATATACTGAGGCACTATATGTTTCGTAGAGTCTTTGTGGATGGTAAGGGTTGTAGAACAAAGCCAAACAAAAAGGGATCTGCTTCTCACATCTCTCTAACCTACTCTGCCTTCTCTGAACACTTATACACACACAAACACAAGATCTGACTCATTACATAGAAGATGGGGTCTGAGAATCTACATCTTTTAAAAGCCCCCCAGTGATACTGATAATCCAGCTAGGGGACTGCCTGTCTTAAGTGATCTTTTAAGTCTCCTCCAGGGCTTTGGTAGACAGAAGATATAGCCTGTGCCCTCCTGGAGCTTGAACTATTATTACAAAGTTAAGGCCAAACAAGGCAATACAAGCTAAGTATTATATAGGCTGTATGAACTATAAGAGTATTACAAATAAAAGTTCTAAGAATGTAAAGGTCTAGAAGGTCATCTCTGGAGGAGAAGGACTCTGATTGAGTCTCAGAAAATTTTTAGAAGATGCAACAGCAGGAGAGGCAGTGGCCGCTCTGGGAGGGACAGGGGATGGGCACTGGAGTGGGTGCAGCAGGCCCTGCAGGACATGCAGGCTGAGCACTGCCAGCTTGGTCTTGACTCAGTAATTCTCCCCTCTGGGGAGTTTGCTTACCTTCAGATGTCCTGTGGGGTGGAGAAGAGAGCACTGATGAGTTCTCAGCCTACCGCACTGATGTGGTCAGCCTGGTATATCTTTCAAGGCCAGACTCAAACCCAGCCTCTGCCATAAAGCCTTCTCAGACCAACACAAACATATTATCTTTTCCTCTGCTAAACTCAGCTAGAGACTAATGCAAGCACCTAATCCAACTCCCTTGGATTATAAAACATCATCCTGAAAAGTTTCGTTGCTTGCCCAATGTAGAAGAGCCAAGAGAAGTAGACCCCTGGTCTTTTATTGACAGCCCAATTTCCCTGCATTACTTCACTGTCCTTTCTTACTGAAGGAGCATGGCATCAGTTTTTAACGTCTCAACCCATGTCTTTCAAAGTTTATCATCATCCACAGAGTCCAGTGCAGGATGAGACATATATAGTACCTAATAAATACTAAGTGAGATGGAAATAAATTCCTTCAACTGTTCATTGAATAGTAAAAGGAAGACAATGTGGAAAGAGCAACCAAGATTAATGATCTCAGCAAAACTTTCCCCAGAGTCACCATGTTCTCTTTTCCTTTGTGCCTCAGAATGTACTCCCTGGAATTCTCTCCTGCCAGCCCCTCTTTATTCTCCTCTGGGTAGCTCACACACTTGCAAATAACACGCCTCACAGCATGACATCTCCCTGGAAAGCCATCCTGGTTTAGTGTCCCTACTCTACATCCCCAGAGCTCCATGTGCGTATCCCAATCAAAGACCAAATCACACTGAGTGCTCCTCTGCCCACCTGGACTGGCAGCCACGCGCGGGGAGACATCCTAGCTTTACCATTGCTGCTCCCCCCCCTCCCCAGCTATCTAGCGCAGTCCCTAGGAAAGTAGAACCTCAGTAAGTGGGGAGGAAATGCACTACTTTTTCTCTCCACACCCAGAAGTTCATATTACAATGCATGCCTTCCATTGGGTTGGGCAGTTATTCACGTATGAGATAAATGTGACACAGATACTACTAGGGAAAGGGCAACAGACAGAAGATTGTAGGTAACTAACTTAAAGCATTTGGTCTTAGTAAACTAAAACAAAAATGTACACTTTCTCAAGTGCAATTTTTCAACGTTGTATTTTTGTTTTGTCAAATTATAGTTAAAATATGATTATAAAAATGTTTTTAAGTAGAGTGGTGACAATCCATACAATGGAATATTAATGACAATAATGCAAAATATTGATACATGTACACTATGAATGTCCCTTGAAAACATGTTAAGTGGAAGAAGTCAGTTGTAAAGAATTACATAGTATATGATTCTGTTTATAGTGAAGATCTAGAATAGGAAAATCTATAAAAACAAAATGGTTTCCTAAGGCTTGGGGGAGGGAGACTAAAGGATGATGGCCAAGGAGAATGGGGTTTCATTTTGGGGTGAGAAAGACATTTTACAAATGATTTTGGTGATGATTGCACAATTCTGTGAATACACTAAAAACCATTGAACTGTACACTTAAATGGATGGATTGTATAGTATGTGAAATACAGCTCAATAAAGCTGTTAATAAAAATAGGGTCATACTTCCACTTCTGGAAAGACAGTACAAATGCACTTTTCCCTGTTCCCCCTGCCAAGCATGACTAAACCCCCTGGAAACTGCATATAAAACAAACATGAAAAAACTCTGATAAGAATGGAGTAGACAGACACTCAAAAACACTACAGGTGATTCAAAATTCTGAAAAGTTGTCCAAGTAACCCATAAAAAGGCTGGAAAAAGAAAAGAGAAATGAAAAATAAAACTTAAAAAGCCCTTTTAGGGCCTAATATATAAAGAATTATTAGATATTATGGTCCAAAAATATCAATTAAAAAGACAGACTGGGACAGGCAGGGGTGGGCTGGATGGAGGAGGGCAAAGGTGGAAAAATTGGGACAACTGTAATAAACAAGAATTAAAGAAAATAAAATCATAAGAAAAAAGACAAACTAGCAGACTAGATTTTTTTAAAATGATCCCATTATATGCTATCTACAGAACTCTCATTTTACATTTGACAATATAAGTAGGTTGCAAATAGAGAGGACATATCATACAATTATTAATCAGAGGGAAACAGGAATAGCTATATTAATATCAAATAAGTCGACTTCAGAGCAAGGACAATTACCAGAGACAAAAAGAGACGTTATATGATGATAAAGGAGACAATTCACAAAGAATACATAGCGATGATACATATGCATGCACCTAACAACAGAGCTGTGAAATATGTTAAGCCAGAACGGACAGACTGGGAGACAAGGTTCCCAGACACATCCACAAGAGCCTTGGACACTTGCACATACCTCTCAGTATTGATGGGACAACTACTTCAAAATTCAGCAAGGATACAGAACAACTGAATAACATCATTAACCAATAAAACCTAATAAACATTTATAGAACACCCCACCTAAAAACAATATAATACACATTCTTTTCAAGCACCCACAGGACATATATCAAGACAGACAATATCCTGGGCCATAAAAATCCAAAACACTAATTTGAAAAGATATAAGCACCCCTTTGTTCATAGCTGCATTATTTACAATAGTCAATATATAGAAGCAGCCCAAGTGCCCATCAACAGAAGAATGAAGATGTACTACACACACACACACACACACACACACACACAATGGAATATTGCACAACAAAAAAGAATGAAATCTTGCCATTTGTGACAACATGAATGAACCTAGAGGGTGTTATGCTAAGTAAAATAAGTCAGAGAAAGACAAATATATAGTTTCCCTATGTGTGGAATCTAAAAAAATCAAACAGAACTCGTAGAAGCAGAGACCAAAGGGATGGTTACCAGAAGGAAGGGGCTTGGGGGTGTGAAAAAGGTGAAGGGGAACGTAGTCAGTAACATTGTGAGTTTGCACAGCGATAGATGGTTACTAGAACTAGTGGGGTGATCACATTGCAAGGTACAAAAAGGTCAAATCACTATATTGTACACCTGAAGCTAATATAACTGATATAAGATTGTATTATCAAGTATACTTGATAATAAATTTTTTAATGAAGCAGCATACTTTATGATATAGCATGAATAAAATTTTAAACAAGCTAAAGTATGTCTTTCTTGAAAAAAAAAAATACTCTTAAGTAGCTCGAACTGGATACTCACCCATGACAGCCCAGTGGTTCCAGAGGGGCCCTCTAGGGGAAGCATGGCCAGTAAAAGGCTAAGTGAGGAAGGCCACATGCCAAGGAAGTCACTACTTAGCATTGGAAATCACAGTCAACTGTGAGTAAGACAAATGCACCCTCTAATCCAGCTCCTGCTCCACAGCCAAACAGGAGAAGCCTTGAGAGCTCAAGAACTTTATGTCTATGTACAAGGCATGAGGACAGCAGTCCCCATGTACCGCACAGGGATCTAACAAGGACAAGCAGAATGATGTCTGTGACAAGAGCTCTTTTAAGAGACTTATTAAGTGAGGAATCGACTTCTGCAGTGGTCCTGATTGCAGTTTGAAGCAAAGGGAGGGTAATTCACACTGGACACTTCCGGCGTGCCTACAAGTTGCAGATGGAAAGAGAGGCAGGAACTGTGGTAGAAAGGTCAGAAGGAAACCCCCACGACCCAGGCACAGGACATTGAAAATCCCCTTCCAGATGTACCTCGTCAATAACAGCTGATCAAATTATGATCACATGGGGTGTCCTGTCATATCAAATTACTTCATCAAATCATTTTCTATATTGTAAATTTAGCAATAGTCCACACACAGCTTTTTCAATTGAAAGAATTGTTGTCTTCATGCCATTCCAATGACAACACTACCCTCTAGTGGCTGAAACAGGTAGCTGGCTTGACAGAGCTGAACTTAATTACTTGTTCTGTTTTCCCTGTCATATTGATGGCACTCTTTATCAAAAGGAACCGCACACAAAAGAATTGTACTTTTTAAATAAATACTGGTCCATTCTAGGTTGTCATGGACTAGCATGTTAAAACAACAGTATTAGGTAGGTTAACTATTATGACTATCCTTAAGCCTCACTCTGAATAATATCCAAGTTTATTTTTTAAAATTTAAGGTTTATGAATAGGATTTTGTTTCAACAATAATATTCCTCATATATTTGGAATGTGACTTGACTTATGGAAACCACAGCTCCCAGAATATAGCTATGGTTTAAAGTGAAGATATGTAGGTTTCCACTGTCATTTAAAGATGAAAGGGTAAGTCTGCCTGCTCAGAGGGCATGAATGTTTAGAACTGAGTGGAATAAAGCACATGTTCTGGAGGATCCAGATGCAAGCGCAGCTCCAGCCCTGCCACTGGCTAAGAATCCTGGCCAAGTCACTCTGTGTTGTGATGCCCTAGTTGCCTCTTCTATAAAAATGGAAATAAAAAATATGTGCCTGTCTCGCAAACCCTGTGGGGTAAAATGTCTGCACAATTCCTGGCCTATAGTAGATACTCCACAAATTATATTAGGTGTAAGTCTGCACTCATTTACAGATGCCTGAGAAACTCAAACAATTGGGGGAATGTCATTCGGAAGAACTATGGAAATCGTGAGACGTATGCCAGCCTTTCCTTTGCAATGCAATCACCAAGAGAAGCTCCTAAGACCGTATCTCCAGATAATACACCTTTTTTTAGTAATTCTTTGAAATACATTTACTGTATGCTAACCACTGTTCTCAAAACTTTGGATGGAATCATTCATTTAATCCTTAAGTACCAAGAAAATGATGAGACGAAAGGTCAAGATCACACAGCTTGTATGTGGCTCCACAGGCGCTTGAATGCAGGCATGTAAACTCCAGCTGCACCCTCCTGAGACTGCGCAGTGCCAGCTCCCCAAGGCAGGCCCCGCCACGTGGAGGAGAGCGCTGGCTTGGGTTTTATGCTGTCACCCACAGCTTACTCTTAAGGCTTAAACTCAGGCTGACCGGATCTTGGAGGACGGAGAAGTGAGCTACCGCCTGAGAGTCAAAATATTTCCAATCAGAAACTCTCCCTACCCACTCACATTTTCTTTGCTTGCCATGTATGAACCAGAAAACTGAACAAGCAAAATAGTCACATTTGTTCAGCACTTTGTGTTGTGGTTTCTTCAAACTGCTGAAAACGATTTTTTTGTCCTCACAATAATGCTGACCCAGAAAAATATTATTCCTCCATTTTATACAGGTGAGGCTGAGATGGTTACAAGGATCGTCCAAGATCATGAGGAAATGGCAGAGCTGTGATCCTTAAACCCTGTTGGTTGCTGCCAGTCCTGTTCTTTGCCCTCCATGGCCTCGCCCCCTTGGCTGTCTCCGCAGTTCCTCGAAACGCTCCTGCTTAAATGCTGCTCTTGGCGGCAAAGTCGTCTTGTTGTTAACAGTCTCTTGCAAACACGCAGTTCTCAGTCTGGATCAGCACGTGTGGTTTACGCCGCTCTACTGCGCATGCGCTAAGGGGGTGGCCTTTCCTTTCAGATGAACACACTTCTTCACCATAGGGTGCTGCACATTGCTGGAGGAATTGCTTCATCCCTCTGCATCAGTGCTCTAAACACGGCTTCAGTCCTGCTCTCCACATCCCACCCCTTGGTTCCTTCAGTGTTTACAAGGAATTTTATTTGGGTTAGACAAAAAGTCTGTATGGTTTTTTCCATAAAATAAGACATTTTTTCATTTTCACCAATAACTTCATTGATTTGGATATTTTGAGTATGTTGACTATCTCCCATGTGGTATAATGTTGATTGTCCTCAATGTCTCAAGTTGATCACTATCAACTTCAACTGGTCTACCCACTCATGGAGCATCTTCCAGTGTAAAATCTCCAGCACAAAACTTTGCAAACCACTTTTGACATGTTCAATCCATCACAGCACCTTCTCCATACACTGCACAATTTTTTTTTGCATTTCAGTGGTGAAATAATAAAGCATAATATGCTGAGAATGTTATTTTCTTCTATCTTCAATAGTAAAATAGCTACACAAAAATTCACCAACTTTGATAAGCTGTTTTTAAATGCACACTAATATGACAGTTGTCACAATCAATCTAACAAAATTGACTCAAATGAAGTTAAAGACACCCAAGCGCTACTAGAACCATCTTATGGAAAAAAACAAACTAATTTCTTGGTCAGCCCAATGCACTGGGGGAATCCCTTAAAGAGGATTTCCATGTGGTGGCTTTGAGACAGTATCCATGCGTAATGACACATCCACAGACCATTCGTAAGAAAAATCTGTAAACATGTCACCATATGTACACACCCATTTGATGTTATTTGAAAATGATTTTATTATGATCATAATCATCAGCTAATTTGTAAATGACCTGTTTTTCATGTGTTGAAGGGTGCCAATGCGTGTACACTCAGGACTGTGGTATGTTACCTAGGATTGTATTGGTTTGTTGGCAAAAGCAAACATCCATAAATTGTAATGTGTCTACAAATGTTTTGTGCATATAATATTGCAAGTTTTCCCAATGATATAGGGTTCGTTCAAATAGAAAAATTCTGATGAGACTGAATTATGGAGAAGGCATCCCAATGTGTTCAAAGGCGGCAAAATTAACATATTATCTTTTTAAAATTTGTAAAATTATTTTTCTTTTATATAATTTCCATTCATTCCATGAGGGTTTAGTAATACTAGGGCTTGATGCTGAGGCCATAATAGTTTCTCCTTGTAAATTTTGAGTTTTGACTATCTGTCCATTAATTAAATAAGTAAATTTATCACCCAAAGTATATGTTCTTAATGGAGGGTTATTTAACCTAAAAACAGCCTCACGGGCATCAGTTTCTCTGGGGTTATCTTTAAATCTTGCCGTGGGGCCTGAGGTCACACCAGCACATGGGTTATGCCCTGGTAGCTACACCGTGGTGCCTTACAAAAGCATCACCAAACAATCCTAGGTTATATAGTTTTTTACCAAACACTTTTAGAGTAATACAATTACATTCCAAAAATTTTAATCCACACCATATTTTCTCTTTTTCCCATTTTTCTGCATCTGACAGTACAGAGTCATTTAATCAAGTGGTAGATACATACAATTCCAATCGCAAATACTAAAACATTGGTTATTGCATCCTTCCTGCCACTCCACCTGTCGCTTAGAAGGTGGGAGATAAAATTTGCAGCTATTGCAAGAGGATTAAAATCAGCCCACGAGCCTGAGCACATTTTTAGGTGCAGGGCTCTGTGACTGAGTCCCTGGGGTGCGCGTTTCTATTGAGGGCCCGGGCAGTTCCTTCCCAGCAATCCCTGATTGACTCCACATGCTGCCTTTTCTCATAATGTTTCATGTATTTTGAGAGACTCTCCATGTTTAGTTACATCATTTATCTTTCTAGTATGTGCCTGTTTTGGTTAAGAGTCTCATGAGTGATATGCGAGGAGTCTCTCCATGTAGTATTATCTGTGTGGTCCTCACACAGATAACAAGATAAAACCATAGGCTCATAGAGTTCCATAGCCTCTATGGTTTTAGGTACTGCAATAGAAGTATTGCTACCAAAAGCAAGGTTTGCATGAACAAACAAACTTATGCTAATGTAGGGAAGGGTGTTGAGTGCTGATGCAACTTTGCTCCTGTAGGGATAGCATTGTTAAGATTAAGAAAAAGCAACACATGGGTGTACACCAAACCCAATCATGTTTCTTAAGGTTATTTGCTCCCCAAATTTTTTTGCACTTCTTTAACCTTCCAACTCTACACACAATGCAGATAATAGTCCTATAATTTTACTGTTAGGGGTTGGTAGCTCATGGGGCACCAGTGAAATATCTGGGTTCCCAGAGGCTTCCCTTTTTGCACACAACCTATAGATGCTAAGAGTAAGATACACTGGAAGGCAACTTAGCTGTCGATTTTCACCCAGCACCTGGCTTCTAGGCTCTGTTCCCTTCCCAGCAATGCTCTTATTTGGGTTACCACTCCTACACTGTATTCTATCCAGGTAAGTTTCGTGCTACCTTTAAAATTGCCTGTTAGGAATCCCAGCACTTGACAGTGTGCAATATGCTCAGTCAAGCATGCCGTGGGCTGTAGGAGTATTTGATTTGCATGATTTTCTCAAATGTGAATGCCCTTAGCTGGCACCATTTTGCACTCAGATCATCACACATACAACATTTGCAGCCACAGTGTGGATGGCCCCTTCTTAACAGTAAGTTAAACGTTGTTGGGCCCATCATATGCTGGAGGACAGTCCCATTTAGTGACCTCAAAGACATAAATCAGGTCAGACAGTCCTTCACCATCTCTCTCAAATAAGATGTACCCTGTTAGAGTCCTGATGGGTCCAGCTATAGCAACTCCTGTTACCACTGTAAGTTTTGCAAGCAGGGTTATGTCAGGTATTCCTGTAAACAAGCAAGTTACAGCTAGGAGACCAAGCGTGCAGACAAGATACATCCTATCCAAGGAAATTCTCTACTGGGGTGAGATTTGCTCTGTCTCCTGAAGCTGGAGTTGCCCTCGCCTTCCAAGGATCCAATAAGTACTTCCTTCTCCATCAGCAACTATTTCCTGTGGAGATAATTTCCCCTATGAGCTCTTGTAGTGAACTTATGTGGGAATTTGTTCTTCCATTTCCATGTTGAGTAGGAAGGAGGCTCCATCAGAGCCTTGTGTGGCGTGAGTCTGCCTGGTCTATCTCTTAGATTCGCATTGAATGCTGCCCAGTTCAAGGTTTCCTAAAGTGCAGTCTTTTTATCTATTGTTTTTTTATTTATTTTTTATCAGTCTGTTGAACCTTTCTATATTTCCTGCTGCTGCAGAGCTCTAGGCCAGATGAAAATCCCACTGTATATCTAACTTTTGGACTAGTTTTTGGACCTTACAGCTGTGCAATGTGTTCCTTGATCACATTCTGTGATTCCAGGTGCTCCATAATGGCTGCACCATGCCACTGAAGTTTGGATTGTTGCCTTGGCATCTGGGTTAGCACAGGCTTGTGCTGTACCTTTGCCTGGATGTACATCTATCATGGTGCAGGCACATTTCTTTTGAAATCCTGCTTGCACAGGGGCAATGAAATCCATTTGGCATACAGAGCTAAAGACATCAGGTCTGTACACATGCAGTGCTAATTTCCTTCTATGTAGCTCACTAAATTGCATGCCTCACAGTTTTTCAAGGCTCTTCTAAGTTTCTGCCAAGGACCTTCAGATTCCTTTTTCTCCTACCACTTACATAATGCATGTGTTCCTAAGCGTCCTAATTCCTCGTGAAGTTCCAGGATTACTCCTGGAGGTATCTGCCCACGTTTCGCCTCTTTGGTCTTCTTCTTTTTTTTTTTTTTTTTTCCAAACAGAATATTTGTCATCCTTTTTAGTTACAATAATTGGCATCTTGGCTAGATAGACTCCATAGTCCTTAAATTTAGAAGGTAGTCTGAGACTTCCTCAAAGTCTCAGAACAGACTTTGAGGAAGTTCCTTTTTAGGTAGTTCTCCCCTCGTTAGTTTATCTGCTATATAATTGAAGATTGTCTCTTGAGTCATCATTTTGATGAGCAGAGACATGTCACACATATATTCATGTCCTCACTGGATTCATAAAACTCTTTCCGGTAGCCCCTGGACCAGACATCCTTTCCATTAATTTTGAAATCTGTTTGGGCCCACTTTTGAGGCCAAATAGTGATGCCATTTGCTACTGCCCATGAATCTGTAAAGATATAAATGGTTTTCTCGCCTTCTTTCAATGAGTGTCTCACTGCCAACACTAGGTCATGAGTTCAGCATGCGATGCCAAGAAATTCACCAGTTAGTCTCAGAGTTGCGTCATCCCGAGACCTGACAGCTGTGGCTGTCCATTCAGTATGCCCACTTTCAGTGGTCAGGGAGCCATCTGCAAACCAGGAATTAGACAGAGAATCAGACCAGGAGGGACCCCATTTCCCTGTGGGGGAATGGATTTGCTCCTCCCTCGGAACTATTTCCGGCAAGCCTTTCTCTGCTTGGAGAATTTCCTCTGTGAGGAAACTTGGTTATCCTTAGCAGTCACATCCCTACTCTGGATGTGCCACTTCCATGTCAGGACCTTCTGGTTCAGCGTCACTCCTGCCACTTCTTCAGGACCAAGTCTTGCCCAGGCCAGCACTGGGATCTGAGATCTGATGGTAATCAGAGTGTTATCAGTGAGAGGCTCAGTTGCTTTTAGTGCTTCAAAAAGAAGCCAGGCCAGTTTTTCCAAATTGGAGTATTTGCTTGAGGGATAAGGAGAATGTTTGGTCCAGAAACCAGCCGGTGTATACAATTTGCCTTGGCTACCCTTGGTCCATAAGGCTCAAATACCGTAATCATTGGACAACATCATCAGGTCCAATTTAATTCGGTCACTTTTTCTAGGATAACTGAATTGTTGGAGTGTGTGTGTGTGTTCCGTTAGTAATCTGAAGTCCTATTTGGTGGGTTCACCCTATTCAAAGTCAGAGGCTTTTCTGGTGACATCATACATGGGTCTAAGTATGTGTTCCATGTAAGGACTATGTTGTCTCCAATAGCCAAAAAGTCCAATTAAATGGCCAAATGTAATTTCAACTCCATAACAGTTAAGGAGTAGTTACATTTATACAGTCCTAAAATTATTTCCGCCCTTTGGAGGCAACCATGAGGCTGATGTGCCCCCCAGTGAAAATGAGTTTGACACCCTGAATTAAACGCTATGCTTCAGCTTTGTTAGCAGATTCCTTGAATGCCTGTATTTTATCTATTGTTGATTCTGGAACTTCTTCCTTCTGATGACCATCATGTTCCCCCAAATTTTGTTTATGTATTGGGGCCATGGGTATTTTTCCTTGTTAATAGTCTACCCCTTGGCCCTAAGTTCATCAATTAATTTATCTCTTTCCTTTTTTAGGTTCTAGGACATCATGCATCATGATGATATCATCTATACGGGATATGATGGATGACTCATATTTTGTTATATCTATGTGTGAGGATAGCAGTGTGTGAGCTGTAACTGCACTGTTGAGGCATCCTTGCAGCCATGTTCTTGGATTGGTACTCTGTACCTTCCCAGTTAAATGCAGTATATTCTCTAGACTCTGGTGCTATGGTGTTGAGGGCTGCCCTGCCTGATCTCAGGAAGCTGTGACCCCTTGTGACTTAGGCTGAGTGAGAGACCTCCGGACCAGGAGCCACTAAGGAGACATAAACTTATTCCCCTGGCATGAACGCTACCTGTTCTGTGCTTGGCCTTTAATGCTTGATCAGTCAACCAATGACAGGTAAGACTCCTTAAGGAAGGAGCGACCTAAGACAGGTTCTAATCACATAAAGGCCTCTGGGATGAGACTCACGGGGCTGTGGAAATAAAGGGGCTGTGGAAATAAAGGGGCTGTGGAAATAAAGGGGTGATCGGCATCTACCCCTGCCCCCTCTTAGCCTGAGTCTTCGTACTTAGATGTGAGAAATCCTAGTCTCCTAGCTGCCTCTGTCTCCTGCCCTTCTCAGGGCTAAGCAAATAGCCAAAGGGACAGATCAGACCGGAGACGGCGTACCCCCAGGGTAATCAGGCCTGGGACATAGAATATGCAAGATCCTGTGAGATCTGTTTGCTGGAGGATGTTATTAACTTGGAATTTAAAGAAACAGACAGGAAACCTTTGGAACCTGTAGTCCTTTCATATGATAAAACTCCAATCTCTGCCCGGAATCACAACAGGGACTCTGTTAGCATCTTTGTAAGTTACCTGTTCCCTTTGATCCCTTCTGCCAGACTGTGAATCCACAAACTGAGTCTACTTTCTCAATAAAAACCCACTGGAGTAAAGGAACAGGGTGCTCCCCGACTTGGAGAGGGGCCACTACGTTCTTTACTTCCCCACAGAAAACTGCTTCTGTGCATGATTATTTCTCATGTTTTGACGAGCCATCCGCAGTGTTTCGCGTGCACACTGCTGGCTGGGAAAGCACGCTTCACTATAGGAAAAGTAAAGAACATATCTGACATGCCAATAGTAACAAAATATTTTGTGTTCCTAGTTGTTATTCTGTTAATAACTTCCTCAGCATCTGGCGAGTGTCCATCTTTGGTGAAAACTTAAGATTTCTATAGTCTATTGTTCATCTGTACTGGTCGCTTGGTTTCAGAACTGGCCAAACTAGGCTGTTACAAAGATGAGATCTCCCTTTTTCTGTGATATCTTCCCTTAAAAGTTCTTGTATTTTTTTCTCTCATTTCTTTGGTTCTCCATTAAAAGGACATTGTTTAATATATGTAGCTTTGAAGGGTTGAGGAAGCTCAATTGGCTCTATCTCCACCTGTACTAGGTTTACTTTATACAAGTATTGTGTAAGGGTTTTTTATGGAATAAAATCTAATTAAAATTGGTAAATTATCCATTCCTAATATATTTTCAACAGCAGGTACTATATATCCTCTTCTAAAGGTCTAAATTATATCTAAGAATAAAGAACTTAATAGCAAAACATTATGTAATCTTCCCACCTAATCCTATATTAATAGGCAAATGTCCTTCTATTTCAAAATCTTCTTCTGCTAAAGTTATTTGGAATCCGGTATCCATAAGGAATTCAACCACTCTTTCCTGATAATTTACAAGTATCTGAAGTTTGATATATCAGGTCTTTTGTCGATAGCTTTCAGTTGAAAGCCTGGGTGGTGGAAGTAGTTCCTATTTTTTAAGAAAAAATTTTGTGCAGATTTTCTAACTTGTCCTTGCATTTGTTTCAACATTTGTTTCGGGTTGCTGTGTCTAGACGTGAAATTCCAACCTGTGTTGTGACTCCTGCGTGGTGCAGGTCTGTTCCGTCCTTCATTCAGTAACCCCTTCCCCCTTGGCAGTTGCCAGATTCTATTTTGTTGTTGCCAACCTCTGTTTTGGGGTGGCTGCCAATTTGTATTGTTATTACACCCTAATTTATTCTTGGGGTGCTTTTACTCTGAGGCATTGATTTGCTTCTTTGTGTTATTTTGTCATTAAATGTAAATTTAGGCCGGCCATTTATTTCTGATGATAACTTGAATATGTTCAGTATGTCCTCAGCCGTCCTGGCCAGTGCCATGGCCGGTATATATGGCATCTCTAAAGCAGCTGGGGCTCCTTTAAGGATTGCCTTCTTCAACACCAGGTGCCACTGGTACCTGTAAGGGTGTATTCACTCCTGTCCTAGCAAGTGTCAGGGACAAGACTGTCAGTTTCCTGATGATGTTAGTCACCTGTTTCAAATCTGTCCACCTCCTATGACCTCCATGTACTGTCATGTCCTGTAGAGCACACTGCCCTCCACGCCCTGGCTATCCAATCCCACAGGGTGAGAATGGATCTTGTCCTCTGTGTGGAAGCTCTAGTGATGCTGTATTTGCTGAATTTTCCTCTGAGATTTCTGCAATTTGTCTCATTTCTGTGTCTGTAAGTAATCTAGTATTAGCTCCTTTATCCCAAACCATGGCTAGGCAACCTACCTTTGTCATGTCCTTTTGTTGGAAACCTACTCTCATACTTTGCAATTCCTGTCTGGTATGTTCTCTTCCTTCCTCTGAGTACTGCAGTGTCTGCTGCCCATGATGATAATCTATTATTAGCTTTCTGAGCACTACTGGTTCAGGGGCATACAAATATCCCCATGGGTCATCATAATCACCTGAATCCTCTGGGTGAGGATTCTTTGGTTTAATTTTATCATTGTCACTCAAAGTGACTGTCTAACATTGTCTGCAGACTTAGTTCTTTGTATAATTCTGGGTGCTAAATTTTTACCTTTATGCCTATTGACATCTACTAGGCTGATGTCTTTGGAAGGAGTGCTGGTAATTCCTTTTCATCAGCTCTATAGAGGCTCTAGATTCCTCAGAACAGTGGGGTCTACCCATACAACCTCGACAGTCTGTACAGGCAGTTTCTTACAAACTTGCACCTCAGTCTCAAAGCAGGGATCTTCCACTGCCAGACAGTATTTAGCCCTTTTAAGGTTAGGACTTTAAGTTTCTCTCCCAGGGCTAACATTTCATAAAACTCTAGTGGCCACTATATATAATTTCTTTAAATAATCTGCCACCTTAACCAGCTGTACCAATGGATATTTTTCAGCAAACTTGCTTTCTCTCCCTCAGCCTTATAATAAGCCTGCTTTACCAACCACCTACACATTTGCCACCGAGTTTCTTGTGAGTGGTTAGAAAAACAAGCCTACCACAAGCTTATTCATTGGTGCCGTGTTTTAGCCTCTAATTAAGACCAGCCACCATCACCCATCCTATAATACACATCTGCCCCAGCGCACCACTGTAGAACACATGACGTGTCAAGACTCACGTTCTTCACACACTGGGGTCTGGTTTTGTTTTCAAGGTTTCAAAGCCAATTAAAAATTAAAACTCAAAATTCTAGATGTAAAATTAAAGAGTTTAAAATTTTGAATTTAAAAGTGCTGGCTACGCCAGCTGTCATGAGCAAGTATTTTGCAATATAGTCTTTCCTGTAAGTCAGCCCTTGACCCCTGCTCAGGTCATCTGTCCTAGACCTCAGGAAACAAAAGCTCCAGGCCACCTATATGACCAATAGTCCTACAGGTGACCACTAGCCCTACAGGTAACGCTGGCACCAAGGAATAACAGTGAGCACAGGTGACTATGCCATTCACTCAGCTCTTACTAATGCAGATTCAATCCAAATCTATAGTAACCCAATAAAAAATAATCATCACTCAGAAACCATCAGCAAGAGAACTGGGGGATAATGAACCCAAATCTCGAGAGTTCAAATCAGTGTCTGCATCCAGGAAGCAGCTGGTCAGCATCTTGCAAGGCAGAGTCTGCAGAGCTTGAGTCAGCTAGAGCAGAATTTAATGGAGCCGCATGGCTCACTCTCTCCCGCTTGGCTTCCTCAGCAGTCCGTCTGAATGCTCCTGCTCTTACGCTCCTCTAGGTTGCAAAGTCACATTATTTTTGTAGTTTCTCATAAGCATGTTTTTCTAAGTCTTGATAAGCATATGTTGTTTTCCTCGGTCTCGATAGGCATATGTTGTTTATGTCAGCTCTGACAGGCACGTTTATGTTGCTCTACTGTGCACACTCTGAGCACTCGCTCAGATAAGCACCTGTTGTTTGACCATGTAGTACTGCACATACTCGAGGGACTGCATCATCCCCGAGGCACTGCTCTACTACATGCTTTAAACATGGCTTCAGTCCTGCTCTCCACAGTTCATTTATACTGCAGGAAGCAGAACCAAATACGAGACTTTCTATTCAACAGAGCTATGATATCACCAAAGGCAATTTGTAGATCCTTATCCAGTTGACAAAGATGGACATGAGGCGGCAATGAGCAATAACAAGTTGTGTATCACTGGTAGAATCACCTCACTGTCTACCTCCAAACAAATGTGCATTTGTGGCTGCAGTAAAGAAGAGACCATAGAACAATGGACCAGAAGGACTCAAGTGGTTACCTACTGCTGGGAGAATAAGAGCAAAATGAATTACACAAGATGCTTTCACAGGATGATTTTTACAATGACAAACTATGTCTTCAGTGGTATCTGCATGATTTTGAGGACCTCTTTTGCATCTCAGGGCTGCCTTTCCACAGAAGTGTACAACCCAGAGACTAACCAGTGGACCATTTATTGTGGCTTCCATGCCAACTGGTAGAAGTGGCCATGGTGTGACTGTGCTGAACAAATAATGGTTCTTGGAGGCCTTTGCTATAATGGTCATTACAGCAATTCCATTCTCACTTTTGATCCAGAAGAAAACAAGTAGAAGGAAGAGGAATATCTGTGGATGCCCTACAAACTGGATGGTTTACAAGTATGCAACCTGAGTTTTCCAGAATATACACTGGACAAGGTGTCATTGCAACTAATGACATATTCCTCATTTTGAAGTCAAACAAAAAATTTGTTTGTGATAGTGTAGTTAATCAAAACCAAAGAAAATCTCACCAGTTTTACTATCAAAGCCATTGCTTTAATAGCATAAAAATGTTTCATTCTGTGCCAGCATCCTCTTTTTTCCTTTTTACTGTCCTCAGCTCATGCAGTAAGTTAGTTGTAAGCACTAGCCCTTCAAACTACTTCTTGAAGCACTTATCTGGGAAGCTGAATGTATGCTTTAAACATTTCTCTCAAATGTCAGTGTAGGAGTCATGCATCTTACAAGAGAAGACCTGGTAAGTGTCACTTGATGTAACTTCAGTTCTTGTCTCGACCTGAAATCTTTCTGAACATTTATTTCAGTGTATTTCAGTCCATTAGACCTTTTGGTTTCATTGTTTAAGTTTAAAACTCTTTCCCTTTTGGCATGGCTTTTTGCTAAAAATGCAAAAATATAAATTTTCTAAAAACTTAACTTTTATATTCAAAACACTGTTTCTAAGCTGCTTCCTCTTATCTGCATTGTGGTAGTGAAAATGCAGCCATACGTGCATACATATTATGAATATGTAAGGCACAACCCCTTTTATATGTGGTTAGGGTCTATATTTTAAGCTAGTGTGCTTGCACACATGGTTTGCCATACTTGCTGAATTTTAAATGTAATGTCTCTTCATGTATTAACATTTTTTTAGGAAGTTAAAATAACTGGAGTCCTCATTTGGTGTCAAAGTAGCTGAACTTTTTCAGTCCATACTGATTCAGTAATATTTGAACTCTTTATATTCCTAAAACATGTATGGATTTATGGAAACTATTTTTTACTTTCAAAAGTAAACATTAATGTTCCTTATGAAGGCATATCTTCCATTTGTATGTGTTTCTCTTTGGAGTCTGTTTAAAAGTACCCTGCCTTCAGTGAAATTGGAGTGGCATGAGACAAGCCCTGGCCCTACAGCGTGCAAGTGCGTTTCAAGAGAATTTAGGGGATGCCAGACTGCTAAATAAGGGCCCCTAGAAAGTAAGAGCAGCTTTTATTCTTTACGTTCAATAAGGCTGCTGCGTCTGCTGCTGAATGGGAAGTAGCGACCTGTGGAAAATTTGAGCTCAGTTTTGACGGAGAGGTAAGGAAAAGAATTATCTTACTGGTCTAAGAATTACCATCCTACTAACCTTTCTACTTATTTAGTAGAAAAAACTTAGTGGCCCTGGGGATGGAAACCCTCAGCTCCTGTTTTACTCACTGAAAGCGCTGGCAGGAAGGACGGCAGCATCAGAGTGGAGAATGGAAGGAGAACAGCTGTTCAAAAGCATCTTTTGTACCTTTCTTAGAATCAGCCACCCCTTTCAACTCAAAGGAAAAACCTATAGTGGACAAAGTGAAGCAAGAATAACCAGGAAATAACTCATTAAAATCGATGCCATTTTCCTGAGTAGAGTCTGTATCTGACACAGATGGGTCTACACAGCAAGAGTTGCCAGATTAGGACATTGGTGCAGGGTTGCAGTGCCTTCTGTGTGGCTGTTGTATAAATTTTCAGGTTTCACTTTTTTTTTTTCTGCTGCCACCACTGCACATAAGATAAAAGAGTGAAGTCATGGAAATGTGAAAACTTTTATTCTGTTTTTCTCCCCCCCCCCTTTTTTGGCCATTAAATGAAACAACTATTAAAAGCAGCAACAACAATTTGACTTTAAAACTCCCAAACTGGAGGCGTTTGAGTTTAAGATATAGTCAGGTACACAGTTTTTGAAAAAGAAAAACATTGGCATTGGTTTTAGAAATCAAATCAGTGTTCTTTTGCATTGAGACTTAAATTTTTATTAAATGATTCCATCATTTACTTTGTTTTTAAGAGTAAAACAATATCATTTTCCACGGTGATATGGGG
Organism: Tonatia bakeri; assembly: GCA_004024845.1. NCBI lineage: Eukaryota > Metazoa > Chordata > Mammalia > Chiroptera > Phyllostomidae > Tonatia > Tonatia bakeri. The sequence continues at coordinate 40,019 of PVIA01004981.1, forward strand.
AAAAGTCTTTTGCTAACATTTTAAAAATCATTTCTAATCATTTTACTTTTGAAAACTAGGATTAGCTTAGTCATTCAATTCCCTTTCTAATGTATTAGTTGGTTTAGTGTTCTGTGTGCCTGCTGTCTTGCTTTAAAGGAAATAACAAGAATGTCTTTATTTTCCTCATTAATGTCTTTTGCTGGAAGAGGCTAAGACAGAATACCTCATCAGGCTGTTCCATTCTGGTGGTGGTTCTCTTTAATTGCTTAGATACAACTTCATAGCCCTAGTTAGGTTAAACTCTGAGCAAACAATTGAAATTCTTGGTCTTCCATTTGAAAGACAGAAGGCCGAGGTCAAAGTTCATGCTTTGGAAAATCTGTGAACTCCTGACTTCACTAGCCTCCAGGTGCCGCTTCACAGGTCAGACAGCCCCCTGATTGATGGGAGCTGTGGTCAGTTCTGAGCTTTAAGAAGAGTTGCTGCTGCTTGGGCTCCTCACGAACGCGTGCGGAAATTCTTCTGTTTGTACGTGCTGCTAATTTAGGTTCTTTTAAACCCATGGTAACTTACGTTCCATTTTTCAGTTATGGTTTAATTGCTGAAAGATTTATTTTTGTTATAATAAACTATGGAAAATTTTTCCATAGAATTTTCCCCCTGTTTAGTTTTCATTTGCTTCATTTGGAACCATTTTGTTTACGTACATTGTATGTGTTCAAGATAGTTTTTTTAAGAATCAGTAAGAAATTGGAAAATATTCAGTGCAACTGCTGTGATCTTTCTGTTAATTTTCACTTTAAATTTTGAATGTCAGGCTTTACAAAAATAGCTGATTTTCATTAGTGGCATCTTAATTAGAAATGTTTGTTCACTTCCATGCTTTGACCTAAGTTTTGTCTTTAATCTGCTTAAAGAAGATTCTTGCACTACAACCTTTTCATAAAATTCAAGATTCTCTCCTTGAAGGTTTTGTATTGAAAAAACACTTATTTTTTAAAGCAAAGCTTAATTAATAGAATTATTAGCTTTTCCTGAGACAGCTTTCTCTGTGTTCTCATCACTCTGCTCTGTGGGAGTGCTGCTGTATGTGTGAAGGATTTGCTGAGCCCTCCCCTGTCTTTTCTAAAGTAGCACCTTTGGGCACCTCATTCTGGGAAGGCAGCTAGAGTCACAGGAAAGGGTACAGGTTCGTGTGGGGAGATGTGGTAAAAATGGAGTTTTGTCTTAATTACATGAAACTAAGCTTTAATATATCTTAAATTATTTCAGATGCATAATCTAAGCCTGTCAAGCATGCAGTGGGACTATTTTTTATATGTATATGTGGTTGTAGGTCATAACATTCAGTTTATAATGTAGTTATTTCAGTTTATAGGCTATCTCTCAAAAAAGACTAGCTCTTTTGAGAATACACAGTTCCAGACTGCAGTGAAACACAACATAGATAATAGTGAAATTAGATATAACTGAGGGCTAATCTGGCAGAAAAACTGCTCATTGACATTTTCCATTTGCCTATTATACATTTTTAATTTTTCTTGTACTCTGAACATTTTTAGAGATCAAAAATTTGTTTGGATTAGAGTTGGTTTGAGAATAAATCACTGCTAAAAAAGATTTATCTTAAAAACAAAGGTCCTGAAAAATTAGTTTATTGAGAGTGTCAAATATTCAGTAGACATAAGGCAGAACAGTTAAACTCATGGAAGTCATGTCCTTCCAGTACGCCAGTATAACTTCAATATTACAGAGTGACATTGGGAGAATGCCATGAGCTCTGCTCGTTCCACTTAATATTCTTGGGTTCTCTTTTTACATCTTTGGGACCAGCATTAAAAACCTTTTAAATCAGCATAGCAGTGAGGATTAGGAGTTTGCTTCCTGAAGAAATGTTCCACAGAAGCAATCAGACATGTGATTTTCTACCTAACTTGTACATGCCTTTACTTCTTGGGCCTACTTTGTCTGTTAGAAAATATTTTGACCCTTAGGTATATTTTGGGCCAGTAGTAAAAAAATTCTGGGGTCAATTGAAAAAATCTTAGAATAGCCCTCACTGGTATGGTTCAGTGGACTGAGAACCGGCCTGTGAACCAAGGGGTCACTAGTTCAATTCCCAGTTGGGGCACATGCCTGGGTTGTGGGCTAGGTCCCCTGTGTGGAGAGGTGCATGAGAGGCAACTACACACTGATATTTCTCTCTTTCTTTCTCCCACCCTTCCCGTCTCTCTAAAAAAAAAAAATCTGTAAAAAATATGTGAATAATTTAAGTCTGCCTTTTACAGGTCTTTTGAAAGCCTTTACAATTTTGTCTGGTAATTTTTCTCAAGCTGTGAAAATAATCTAGTCAAACATGTTTATGCTATCCATTCTGTGTGGGTCTTTTTTTTTTTTTTAGTTTACTATAATGCTTTTTGTTATTTATTTTTTTTATCTTTATTATATATTTTACATTACTGTTTAGTCCACATATACCCTCCTACCCCCAGAAATATGAGTCCTTTTTCTTCAATCCCTCCATCCATCACCTCCCCTACCACTAGCTGTCATCCTGCTCTCCATCTATGAGTCTGTCCTCATTTGCCTTATTCAGTTCGTTCATTAGATTCCACATGTGAGTGAAACCATGTGCTATTTGGATTTCTCTGACTGGCTTATTTCACTTAGCGTAATGTTCTCCAGATCCATCCATACTGTTGCAAAGAGTAATATTTTCTTTTTTGTGGCTGAGTAGTATTCCATTGTGTAAATGTTCCATACTTGCTTTATCTACTCTATTGATGGACAACTGGACTGCTTCCATACCTTGGCAATTGTAAATAACACTGCAATGAACATGGGGTACTTATGTTCTTTCAAATTAGTGTTTTGGGTTCCTTCAAATATATTCCCAGAAGTAGCATAGCTGGGTTTGAAAGGCAGATCCATTTTTAATTTTTTCAGATATCTCCATCCTGCTTTCCACAGTGGCTGTACCAATCTGCATTCCCACCAATAGTGCTAAAGGGTTCCCCTTCCTCTACATCCTCACCAACACTTGTTGTTTGTTGATTTACTGATGATAGCCATTGTGACAGGGGTGAAGTGATACTTCATCGTGGTTTTAATTTGCATTTCTCTGATGATTAGTGATATTGAGCATCTTTTCATATGACAATTGATCATCTGTATGTTCTCTTTAGAGAACAGTCTATTCAGGTCCTTTGCCCATTTTTTAATTGGGTTGTTTGTTTCTTGTTTTGTTTTGTTTTGCTTTTTAGTGTTGAGTTTTGTTGTAAGTACTTGGGAAACACATACTGTGTTCATGGATAGGAAGAATTAATATCATTATAATGTGCATATTATCCAGAGCAATCTATAGATTCAACATAACTCCTACAAACATTCTAATGACATTTCACAGAACTAGAATATTTCAAAAATTTATATGGAACCACAAAAGCCCCACATAGCAACAATGATCCTGAGAAAGAACAACAAAGTTGGAAGAATCATATTACCTAATATCAAACTGTACTATAAGGTCACAGTAATGAAACCAGCACAGTATTGGCATAAAAACAGACACATAGACCAATGGAACAGAACAGAGAGCCCAGAAATAAACCCACACCTTTACAGTCAATTAATATTTGACAGGGGAAGCAAGCACATACAATGTGCTAAAGCTAATTTATTCGATAAGTAGTATTGGGAAAATTGGACATATTTGTGCAGAAAAATGAAACTGGACCACCTTCTTACTTCACACACAAGAATAAATTCAAAACAGATCAAAGATTTAAGTGTTAGACCCGAAACCATAAAATCCTAGAAGAAAACATAGGCAGCAAAATCTCAGACACTGCTCATAGCAATATTTTGTCGGATATTATCTCCTCAGGCAAGGGAAACAAAAGGAAAAACAAATGGGACTACATCAAACTAAAAAGGTTTTGCAAGAGAAGGAAATCATCAGCAAAATAAAAAGATAGCCCACAGAATGAGAGAACATATTTGCTGATACATTGATATGGGGTTAATATCCAAATTTACATTGTGTTTAAATTGAAAAAAATGTTAAAAGTGTTTATGAAGGAAAACTTAAATGACATATTTTTCATCTTTAAGAAAAAAGAGCTGACAGAATTATTGATTTCTTGCTGTAGCTAATCATGTGCCAACTTTATTTTCCTATTTCCCTCTTTGGTGCAATTGGAGAGAGTTTGCACTAGTATGATAATCTATGGTTTTTTGAAAATGTGTCTTACTTAATTATCAGATGATGACAGAAAGGATAATGATGGCACTGAATGTTGACTTTGGGTTCTTAATGGGTTTTTTAGGGAATTTGTCTCAGTTTAGTTGATGAGACTGACAGGCTATGAGATAATAGCAACAGAATAAAAAATGATATGCTTTTCTTCACACTATTTGATAAAGAGCTAAAGCTGAAAATATAGATTTTTCATGAATTTACATTTTAATAAATCTTTCTGCTTCAGATAGCTCAAATAGTCTTTTGTTTTCTTATCTTTCCTAAAATATTAGTTTTCCCTTACTATTTGGTTTTACATATTTATTTTTCTTAACTGCACTGATGTTGTATGTTCCAGTCTACAAATGACACTTAAAAGGAATTCACAAAGCAATGTTTTTCAATAAGATTCCTCTGAAGCTAAGAACTTCACACTAAATTAGCTATCCCCTAATCATTTCTACTAAACTATGTGCCTACCAGGTAAATGCCTTCTCAAGGGCCTTGTATACCAAAAACATGAAGTCTCCACTTGAATTTATTAGTGCCCATCTTAGTCAGTTGTGCTGCTATAACAAAATACCACAAATGGTGGCTTAAACAACACACATGTATTACTTCCTAGTCTCTTCGACATTATTTTTTAACTTATTTTTTAGATTTTATTCATTTACTTTCAGAGAGAGGGGAAAAGAGGAAGAAAGGGAGAGAAATAATGGTGTGCAAAAGACACAATCCATTGGTTGCCTCTTGCACTCCCTCAACTGGGGACCTGGCTGGCAACCCAGGCATGTGCCCTGACTGGGAATGGAACCAGTGACCTGTCAGTTCACAGGCCAGCACTCAACGCACTGAGCCACACCAGCCAGGGCTCTTCCTCTTCTTAGTAAGGACAGGGCCTCTACCCTCATGACCTCATCAAAACCTAATTAATTCCCAAAGACCCTTCCTCCACATATTATCACATTAGGGATACAAAATATTATCACATTGGGGATTGAGGCTACAAAATATGAACTGGGAGGGAGGGGGCACAAACGGTCCCCAGCATGGCCTAATCCTCCATTCAGTGCACTGGAGCTAATAAGCCCACAGTGGAGTAAGATGTGGGCTCAGCCTGTAGGGCCACAGTCAGGAATGGTATGAGGTAAGACAATCAGGCCAAAATGGACTATCGATGAAGTTCAACAACTAGAGGAACAATTTATATATGAAGAAAACCAATGGAACAGAAATTTAAAGCAAGTATAACAAATATACAGAATTGATAGAACCTATGTTAAAATAAGCAAATGAATGCTAAATACATAAAGCAGGAACAAGATATTAATTTAAATATTTGAAAAATTGGATGCAGAAGATATTGCATTGAAATGAACACTCAGAAGGAATTAATAGCAGAATGGACAAAGTTAAGTAACAAATTAGTGAGCTGAAAGATTACATTGAGGGAACTCCCCCAGAAATATAAGGAAGGACACAAGTATAGAAAGGAAAAAAGTAAAAATATGTAAGAAACAGATATAGAAGTATCCACAAAAGAGAAAGGGAAGAAATTCTTTGAAGAAATGACTGATGAGATTTTTCTCAGAACCAAAGACCAGGAAGCCCAGAAGAGTTCAGACAGCAATGGGGTTTGAGGAGAAAAAGTCAGTCCTGAAATTCATTATGGTAAAACTTTTTAAAAGACAAAGGCTTCTGGAGAGAATAAGAGAAACAAATCTCCTTAAAAAAAAAAAAAAACCCTAAAATTGCTGTTAGATTTTTCAGCTGCACTGGATACATGAACACAATGTGCTAATATCTTCAAACTGCTGAAAACAATCATTAACCCTAGAATATTACAACCTATTATGCTAAAAGTGAAGATACAATAAAGGCATTCCCACTCTTACGAGAGAAAATATACTAACACTAGAGCTGTTTCAAAGAGACGCTACAGGGAGAAGAGACAAGAGTACAGAAGGAAGCAAAGAGATGTGGGAAGTAATTAGAAATAAAGAAGTTTATGCAGTATGTGATTTATATAAAGAGGGGGAACAGGAGGAGGGAGAGTGGAAGATGGGGAGGAGGGGGGAGCTGGAGATGACAGACGGGGAAGACAAGGACAACAGAAAAAAAGAGGAAAGTACGCCCATAACAATCTGGGAGGGGAAGAGAACTAAAATGTTGACAAAAGAATTAGGAAATGGAGGTGGGGCAGGTAGAGGCAATAAGAAAGTGAGAGTGTGTTGCCCTCCTCTCTTTGACATGGGAGTCCACTTTATTTGTTTTTTATTGTTGTTCAAGTACAGTTGTCTCCAAGAAACACTTTATAAATTGATAGGAGAAATAGGTATAAATCTGACTTTCAGTAATTTAGAAGTAACCAGCAGAATAAAAATTAAAGCTAAAATTTCAAGTTTACCCAAAAAAGATTAATTTTTAAAAGAACAAAAAAACATAGCAAATAGGAAACACTAGGATAATTCTCAGCTGTTTTTGTCTTTTATTTTATGTGATAAACTACATTAATAAGTTTTCTGATGTTGAATCACTGTGTTCTTGAGATAAAAATATAATTATGATACATTAAAAACTATTAGATTTGTCTTTGCAATATATTAAGATTTTTACATCTATGTCCATAAAGGAAACAGCTCAATAATTTTATTTTTGTAGTGTTCTTGGCTGGTTTGTATATCTAAATTAATCTCTTTCTTTACAATTATTTAAGCAGCTGTCCTTTTCACTCTGTTATGGAAAAACTGAGATACAGCAGCCTATTGGTGCTTTAGGTAACCATAAACCCTTGGTGCCTAGCACAGTTTGTGGAGGGTGGACTGTTGCCATGCCAAAGTCCTTCATGGTTAACAGGGCATCGAGACTCTTTTCAGTCTGCCCCATTTGTATCTCCAGGTACATCCATCTTCAATTTCTAACAATCTGTGGTCCAGCCAAACTAGCCTACTTGCAGTCATACAAATAATTCTCTTTTATTTTTTGCATGTTATGGTTTCTACCTGCAATCAACACCCATCCACCCACTTATGCTTATCTGCTGAAGTTCCCACTTGCATTTTCTATCTCAACCTGGGCATTTCTTCTCCTGAACACTTCTTTGATCTGCCCGCTAAGGGATCTACAATGTCCACTGGATTGAGTCAACTGCCATTTACCACATTTTCTACTTTCATATCTGCTGGTTTTATACTTGACATGTTTTCACAGTTCTCTTGGGTTAAGACGCAAGCACAAACAAATGTTCCCACTGCAGTAGCCCTGGTGCCCCCTGTCTGTGAAGCCACACTGGCCCTAAGACTTAGAAGCACGTAGCAGGTCCCAGCAACCTGAGGATACTGAAAAGGGAATTATAGATGATAAATATGAGAAAGGTGGTGTTTTTAAAGTTAACAGGACCCATTTTCTTTTTGGAGCTTCAACCTTCCAGGATATGTATTCAGCCTAGCAGAAAGCCTCAGGGTATTGGCTCAGCCTTTTCCCATTATCTTACCACCTACAACCCTGTGATTACCATGGTCAATGTCCTTATCACATTGTACTGACACCTTTCCAACTCTGTGTGTGCCACTAGACTAGCAGTGGGTGAGAGGAAACTGATTAAGAACCCAATGAGCTACAGCTAGACCAGAATCAAAAATAAGCTTAAGTCCCAACTACACCCTTCACTAAATTTGGTGTGTGTTGCATTTGTTGAGTTGGCTCTGACTCCCGGCAACCCTATGAATGCTGTCCCATCCTCAACAGCCCCACTCAGATCCTATAGGCTCATGTCTATGGCTTCTTTCATGAAGTCAATCCATCTTATGTTTGGTTTTCCCCTTTTCCTGCTGCCTTCTATTTTTTTTTCCAGCATTGCTGTATTTTCAAAAAATCCTAAATTTGGTGCCTTGGGCTGAGTGTGGACACACTGATTTTAGTGCTCTGCCTTTCTTTCTCCCTTACAAAGCATTCCCATTTAGCTCACAGGGATCCATACAATAAAAGGAATAAATGACACTTCTCATATAAAAGTGTTCTATAAATTGTGAAGAATTATATAGATATAAGATGCTATTAGATGAGCAAAGAATTGTTGGCTGGTCTTAAAAAGGGGCTATGATATTTCATGGCCAGCTTGTACTATTTTTTTGTACTAAGTAGAAGAGAGAACTTTGTAAATGACAGTCTCCTGGCTTAAAACATTCACATAATTCCCCTAACTAAAAATGTTGCTGACTTCTTACAGGAAGTACCAGATTTTTTCCATCAGCATATAACAGGGTCAAAAAATTTAACTCACACAATTCAGATGTGCAAGTTAGGCAAATCATTAGCCTATGGTTGATATATTCTTTCTCCCAAGACTCTAACTTCTTCTCAATCTACTTTCGATATATCTGATTCAATAATTATAAATAGTCCCTTAAAATATTAGCCTCTCTGTCTGGCATGAACCTTATTTACCCAGAATACATTTATTTTTCCTCAAGCCTAAACCTGGAGAAGACAGGCAGTACATCCTACCATCTCCCCTCTCTTTCTGTCTCTATTCCCTGCACACTCTTACAAGACCAGCAAACAGAAAAGGTGTTCGCTTGGTTTTTCTGTATCTTATCATCTCTGAGTTAGTCAGAGCAAGACAAATACCATGATTTCCCTCATATGTGGAACTTATACCTATATCATAAAGAATGATATAAATAAGCAAAAATAGGTTCATAGATAGAGAAAAGACTGATGGCTGCCAGAGGGGAAGGGAGTTGGCAGACTGGGTAGAAAACGTGAAGAGATTGTGAAGTACATATTGGTAGTTATGAAATAGTCATGGCAATGGGAAGTATAACATAGGAAATACAGTCAATACTATTGTAATAACTATATATGGTGCCAGGTGGATACTGGAAATACTAGAGGAAATGCTTTGTAAAGTATATGATTATCTAACTGCTATGCTGTACAACTGAAACCAAACCAAATATCAAATGTGATATATAATCTAAAAAATAACTTTAAACATTAAGAAGAAGAAATCCCCCACAATTCTGTTTGCATTCTTCTCAAGACAAAAAAGAGCCAGTGATCACCTTATGCCTATTAGGATAACTATTATACAAATAAGAAAGAAAAACACTAAGTGTTGGTGAGGACACTCCACAAGGATGTGGAGACATGGGAACCCTTGTGCACTGTTAGTGAAAATGTAAAATGGTACAACCACTATGAGAAACAGCAATGGAAGTCCTCCAAAAATTAAAAACAAAGCAAAAATTAAAAACAAAACCATATTATCCAGCAATTTCACTTCCTGGTATACACCTCAGAGAACTGGAAGCAGGGTCTTAAAGAGAGGTTTGCACACAAGTGTTTGTAGCAGCACTATCCACAGCAGCTGAGAGGTGGCAGCCACCCAGATGTCCACTGACAGATAGATGAACAGAATGTGATACCTGCATAAGATGAAATATTCCACCCTAAAAAGGAAAGAAATCCTGTCGCATACAACATGGATGAACCTTGAGGATATAAGGCTAAGTGAAAGAAGCCAGTCGCACAAAAAAACCCTGCATGATCCCACTTAGTAGATACGTAAAGTAGTCAAAGTCAAGAAATGGAAAGCAGTATGGTGGATGCAAGGGGCTAGAGGCAGGGGAAGAGTTGTTTAATGGGTATGGAGTTTCAGTTTTACAAGATTCAGTCGTTCTGAAGATTGGCTTCCCACAACAAGAATATTAAACACTCCTGAACCGTATACTTATACATGGTTACAATGGTAAATTTTGTATTATGTGTTTTTACCACAATAAGAAAAAGTGCACTCAGTTTCATGTCTAAATATTACCTGCTGGGTTCTGATATTTTGTGCACTCACACAAACCTGCTGATTTGGTCCATTCAATAACACGTCACTGAATCAATGTAAAATGAATAGGTAAAGCTATTTTTGCACTGAATTAACAAAAATCTCCATGTAGACAAAACCTCAGGCAAGTGAAGGTATTTGTACAGCTAATGCAATATATTAAAACAAAAATATTATTAATAGTATCCCTATGGTCAGGAACTCTGCCCAACAGTGTGATAAGAAGTACTGCGTGGGTAGGGTAAGTGGGAGTAGGAATAGGGGCTGTCAGGTAGGTGGTTTGAGAGTCACTGTTCAGAAAAGAGAATGCAGACCACACCCACATGAAGGAGAACAGACTGAGGAGAGTGGATGGAGCCCAAGGAAGACAGCAGATGAAAATGACTGAGTCTCTTTTGACCTCCCACACTAAGCCAAGTGGTCATGCTTTATGCTTCCCTAAAACCACAAACTCTTTTTCATGGCATTAAGCTCAGTGACAATTGTCAATACTCAACCTGAACCCAGTATTCAAATTACAGTCCTGCCAGAGAGAGAAGGAGGAGGTCAACCTTGTTAACTGTATTACAGAGGATTTAAGGCAACTCAAATGCGGAGTTCTCCAGGGTCAGCCAGCAAAGTTGGTAACTCTAAAACCGGTGCACTCTGCCCAACCCACAGACTGCCACGTCAGCCATGGGAACTGAGCCCCCTTCACTGTTGGAAGGTCATTGAGATTTCCACTTGGGAGACTGACATACAGAGAGGGGGTAAAGTAAGAAGCAGAAATTATTGATTTGCTTTTTTTTTCCTTGTTGGTATTTCTTTTAACCATTTAACAACTGCCCTGGAAGAAAGGGGGAGACTAACCAAAAAAGTCTCACACATTTGTGGAGATAAGCAATCAGGACAGACAGAAGAATTTTTAGAAGAATTTTTTAGAACAATTCTTTTTAGAAGAATTTTTGAAGAATTCTGTTTAGAAGAATTTTTTTTAATTTAGTTTCATGACCTTCACATCTTTCATAAAAATTTGAACACTGCTTAAGATTCATGGATTGGATGATTTTATGCTGTTTTAAGTTTTCTGAGTAGGATGTAGGGAATTATACTTTAAAAACTAGAAGGGGACTAATCTTTCAAATACCATCATTAAATATATATACACACACATATGTACATATATGTATATAAATATATATGCATATATATATATGCATATATGTATGTATATAAATACATACGTGTGTGTGTATATATGTATGTATATATATATGACTGTCCCATATAACTTCAACAAGCCTTAGTATGTTTTCTTCTCTAACAGGCCACCAGAAAAAGAACATACCAGATGTAAAGAATTAAAACTAATAATTTGCCTAACTCTGAATCCTAGCTTTACTACTTCTTTGCTATGTGATCCTAAAATAATTATGCAAGCTCTCTATGCCTTCATTTTCTCTTCCAGAAATGGTTATAATGACATCTACCTCATGGGGTTGTTGTGAGAAGTAAATGAATCCACATATGTAAATGCCTGGACCAGTGCTTGGGACATAAGAAGTGCTATGTAAATGTTAACCCTTATTTTCTCACACTCAGATTGGTGAAGACTGATTTGGTCTGGATCTTAATACTTAACAACAGCATGAGCTAACCTCCATATACCAAGTTTGCTCATCCAAAAAAATGTCCAAAACCATGTATCTCTGCCACAGAGTTTGGGACAGTAAAGGAGGTGATCTGTATAAATCATTTTGCCTAGTGCCTGGTATGGTATCTGCTCCTTTTGATGGTATGGTATCTGCTCCTTTTGAGTTTTCATTCATTCACTTAACATATTTTTTGCAGACATTTCACTTAAGGCATTGGGCAAAAGACTCAGACTCAGTCTCTTGTTCTCAGAGGTCTTATGCCCTTTTACTAAATTAAAACACATGTATATTCATGACGTGGGGGAAGTGCCAGTGAGTGGGCAGCACAGATAGAGCATGGTCAGAGTGCCAAGGAAAGGAACTCAGGAAAAGACTTCATGGGGGGAACCACAGCTAATCTGTGCTTTAAAGAATGGGCAGGGCTTTCAGAGATAGATGTGGTGGGCAGGCTACAGCCTTATTTTACTGGTGAGGAAATTGAGTCAGAGAGTGGCAACCACTAGCTCCAGGAGGTGGGGCCAGACCTGAATCCAGGCAGTCTGGCCCAAAGCCCATACACTCCTCCTCCTGCTTCCTACTGCCTCCTCCAAGAGTAGTCTCTTTTTCCTCTTTTGGAATAAGATGTAGGAAACATTTTTTTTTTTTTTTTTTTACATTAAATGATTCAGATTAAACCAGGAAAAACTTCCTGGACCAGTTAACATCTTCATTCCCACAGCTGTAAATTCTCTAGCTGGTCTTTCTTTGCCTGACTGGAACACGGGCCTCCATCACACCCCCAACCCTGGGAAGGACCATGGGGTTGAACAGAAAAGCACACTGCATTTGGGGGACGAGAGACCTACTGGCTTGCTGCTTTCATCTTAGCATTATCCCTTCACTCCAGATATTTTTGGAGCAACTGTCTTGTGGAGAGAGTAGAGATTCTCAAGAAGGCAGCAAGGTGACAGGATATCACTAACTTTGAGTGAACTTGGTAGGTTACATTCTTCTTGAGTTTTTCCTCCCAGGGTGGGAATGGTAATATTCAACCAAGACCCAGATTTATTAGTGTTTATGTTTATCTCAGGTAGGCACTAAAACCTTTAAGGAAAAGCAATCTGCCACTCTGATATTGGCTAACACATTCAGATCCAGTGGGAATGCACTGGTCCTCAATTCCAGTGATACCTTTTAGAAACTAGCTTGCTCTGAGCCAAGTTAACTAACTACCCAAGGTAATGGCCTGTCTTCTCCTGCCCACTAAAAATCATAGTAATCTCTTTTCCACTGAATCCACTCTGTTCTTTTTTTTTAAATTTTAATCTTTATTGTATTTTTTCCATTCCCATTTAGTCCCCTTATATCCTGTTCCCTCCAGCCATCACTATACTGTTGTCCATGTCCTTGAGTCCTTTTTTCCTTTTTGTTCAATCCCTCCACCCCTTAACTTCCCCCTGCACTAGCTGTTATCTGCTCTCCATCTATGAGTCTGTCTGTTTTTCTTGTTGGTTTAGTTTGCTCATTAGATTCCACGTATGAATAAAATCATATGGTATTTGGCTTTCTCTGACTGCCTTATTTCATTTAGCATAATGTTCTCCAGGTCCATCTATACTGTTGCAAATGGTAATACATTCTTTTTTACAGCTGATTAGAATTCCATTTTGTAAATATCCCACAGTTGTTTTATCCACTCACCTTCTATTGATGGTTAGGTTTATTCCTAGATATTTTATTCATTTTGAAACAATTGTGCATGTGATTGCTTTCTTAATTCCCCTCTTTGTTAGTTCATTATTGGCATATAAAAATGCCAAGTCTGTCAGTCTTGTTTATCTTTTCCAAGAACCAGCTCTTGGATTCATTGATCTTTCGTGTCATGTTTTAGACTCTATTTTTTCTGCTCTAATTTTATTATCACTTTCCTTCTACTCATTTTGGGCTTTTTTGTCATTCTTTTAAAAGTTCCTTGAAGTGTGAAGTTACATTGTTTATTTCACCTTTTTGTTTTTTGGAGACAGACACGTTATGCTATGAATTTCCCTATTAGGATTGCTTCCCCAGTGTCCCACAGACTTTGGATTGTTGTGTCCTCCTTTTCATGTGTTTCAAGGGACCTTTTGATTTCTTCCTTGATCTCGTTGACCCACTCATTGTTTAATAACATGTTATTTAGCTTTCATGTCTTTGTGTGGTTTTAAATGTCCATCTTGTGATTGAATTTTAGCCTCACAGTATTGAGGTCAGAGAAGGTGCTTGGTATGATTTCAATCTTCTTAAATGTACTGAGACTTGTTTTATGTCCTAACATGTGGTATATCCTAGAAAATGTTCTATGTGCACTTGAAAAGTATGTATATTCTACTGCTTTGGGATGAAATGCTCTGAAGATTTCAATTAACTCCATTTGATCTAGTGTGTCATTTAAGGCCACTGTCTCCTTGTTGATCTTCTGCCTGAAAGATCTACCCATTGAAGTTCATGGGGTGTTAAAATCCCCAACTGTGACTGTATTTCTGTCAGCCTCTCCCTTTGTGTCCAACAGGATTTGCTTTACATATTTAGGTGCTCCTATGTTGGGTATGTAAATGTTTACTAGGATTATGTTTCTTGTTGGATTGTTCCCTTAATGATTATGTTGTGTTCTTCTTTGTCTCTTATTATAGCCTTGGTTTTAAAATCTATTTTGTCAGATATAAGTACTGCTATCCACTTTTTTTTTCCACTTACATGAAATATTTTTCCAACCCTTTACTTTTAGTCTGTGTATATCTTTCAATCTGAGATGAGTCTCCTGGAGGCAGCAAATATACGGGTTTTGTTTTCTTACCCACTCAGCTACCCTATGTCTTTTGGTGGAAACTTTTAAGCCATTTACATATGAACTATTTACACTTAGCTGACACCCATGAGAGCCCACACAGCCCTCTCATGACTCCTCTGCTCTCCCTACCAGTCATGCTGTGGTGAAGCGGTTCCTCCTGTCTGTCCATGGTTATAAGGCTTCTCTCCAGCTAGTGTTCAGTTAGTAATTGTGGATGATTTATCTACAATTTAGTTGTAATTTCAGATTGGTCCTGGGAGGAGGTTAGTGTAGCTTCCACTTAACTCCTCTGCCATCTTGGATCTAATCTTCAGTTTGTTTTCAACTAGCTTTCTTCTCATAGTCTCTTTCAAATTGTGTCACAGTAGAATTTGAATGATACCTAATACAATTGGATTTGGCAAAAGGTAAAAATGCACCAGAAATAGTTACACAGATAATTCCAGAGCTACAACTCATAGAGTAAATAGAAAACCAAGGTGGAGAAAGATAAAGGAGTGGGAGCACCACTATGGGGCAGGGGGGTGGGGAGCCATAATGACAACTCTCTTTTCCCTCCCCAACCACTGAGAGTGAGAGTAGCTCCCATTGCTATGAGGTTTACCAGATACCAGGCATGTGGCCACACGCTGCCATACCCCAGTTAATCCACACAACAGCCCTCAAAGACATGTATTGTTGCTTAGAGTTTACAGTTTAAGAAATTCAAGCTGAGAGTATCTAAGAAAGTTGCCCAAAGTCAGAGATACAAAGTGGCGGAGCTGGCATTTGAAAACAGCTCTGATTCCAAATTTCCTGATCCTGTGACTGACCCTCTGGAGACTATTCTGGGAGCAGGAAAAGGAAAGGATAGAAGGCACTGATATAACAAAATAGACATCTCCTAGACACAAACTGTTTAACAATTACAGGATAAAATTCATCAGGATGCATAAACCTGATGAGTCAACCCTTACAGAAAAGGGAATGGGCTTTATCACAAGACAGACCTGGGATCTACTGCAGCCACAAATTATGTGGATCTCTGAAATTGTCTGCATTTTCTCTTATACAGTGGAACTCTCTCTCTGGAGGGGGTGGGGGGGTGGAGGAGAAGGACTTAACACCAAATAGATGGTGGTTAGGAGACAAAATTATTTACTATCATTAAGTCATCTAACACACAGTCAGTGCTTAAGAAATGCTGATTCCCCCCACCACTTCTCATAGATTCACTCTCCCCTCTTCACTCTCCCAGCTCTATAAGGGATGAGCATACAACCCAACAGAATGAACTTAGTCCAACCAAATGTGTAACCTTGTCAGGGTCCATCATTTCTCTCTCACCCCACAATTTTATATATAACTCACTGAAAAAAATTGTTTTGAATAAAAATCTACCCTTAGCTTATCTATTTCTTCTGTGTCACTCCTTTTTCTATTCAGCCTCACATATAAGAGATAAAATGTACTTCATAATATGCCTTCAAATGTGATTTTCTTCCTTCTATCTTCCCTATGGGCACAGATCCCAGAAAAAGTCTTCAAACCTCATAAATATCAGTGAGTTTATTAAGAGTTTAGTTCTGGCTAGTCTTTCTCTGTCCCCAAAGGTCTAACTGCTGTAAGTTTTTTCCTCCAAAATATTCTAAAGCAGATTGACAGTGGAAAAACAAATAAACCTCCACAGGCAAGCCGTAAATCTTATCACTGTCTAAGACAGGGGTATCAAACTCATTTCCACCGGGGGCCACGTCAGCCTCATGATCGCCTTCAAAGGGCCAAAATAATTTTAGTACTGTACAAATAAGACTACTCCTTCACTGTTAAGGAGCTACAATTACATTTGGCCCTTTGAAGGCAACCGCGAGGCTAATGTGGCCCCTGGTGAAAATGAGTTTGACACCCCTGGTCTAAGGCATTATCTATACAACTTGCTACATTTGATAAAGATGCAGCTTTAAGAAATAACATGATAAAGAAATGGTAATTATATGACACGCTGCAGGTAGGTGCTAGCTAACACTATGGAGGCAATCACTTTGCAAATACTGTATCAAGTCAACAGGTTGTACTATTAAATCAGTTTTATCTCAAAGCTGGAAAAAGAAATAATACATATGACTCAATGGATAAAAATCACATACTTTGAATTACTTTAAGACAACAAATTTCATTTTCTAATTTGCGAGAGATTGTGATTTACTTCATTGTTTTTTCTTTTGTATTCTTATATTAATTAGTCTGAAATCCTTGAACTTTTTTTTTTTTTACAACTCACCAAATCTCTCCTGGGCTTCTAGGCCCTCCTCTCATCCTTCTAACAACACAATTTCACCGCATCCTGTTGCTGTCCTGACAGGAGTCCAGTCCCTGGAGGAAGCTGCCAAGTAGTGCACTTGGGCTCCCAGCTCAGGGTCTTGCACATAATGGACATTCAACAAACATTTAAAACCAGTTGAACCATACCTTATTCATCTCTCAAATATCAAAGAGCCCAAAATATTACCAGGTGTCTATGCCAGACTTCACATATCCTTGGTTATTTTATTTTGTTGGTGAACTGTTAATTTCCTTAAGGCAAGCATGGCACCTTATATAGAAGACACTGTACAACGAAAACTTCCCTGCATATTCAATTAAGTGAGAATTAAATTGAACCTCCCATGCAATGAAAAATTGGTGGAGCTGAACAAGTCACCACTCATGAGAAATGGATAACTGACCCTTTAATGTTAATTCTTATAGTGAAAAGATCAAGGAAGGATTCACTTTAGGTGTGGAAGTGAAATTTTCCTCACTTTCATAAAGGAGGTTTTCATTATATATAAATTCTACCTAGTTGTAAAAAGCTTTAATTTTGTGAATATTGCACTATGTAAGACTAAACAATGTGGGACTTCACCAGCAATGTAAAAACATGACCTAGATTTAAAGGGGAAATTACCTCTATTTGAGATCTATCGTTCCCAACTGGGGGCAGTTTTGCACCCAGAAGACATGGGGTGATATCTGGAGACATTCTAAATGATCACAACCTAGGGCTGGGGGCAGTTTACAACTGGCAGGTCAGGATTGAGGCCAGGGATGCTGCCAAACATTCTGCAATGCACAAGACAGTCCTCCAAAACAAAGATTTATCCACCCCAAAACATCAACAGTGCTGAGGCTTACAAACCCTGCTCTTCGGAGAGCTCTGTCATTTAACTATGTGTGTGACCTTGACCAAATGGTTTCTCTTAACTGTGATGTCGGGCATGGAATTTCTTCCTCTTCAGCCTGTCAGTGTTGTAAAGACCCAATATAATACTTAAAAAGTATTTAATAAACTGTAAATTAACTACATAAATATGCTGTTAATATTAAAGCATATTTAAGAAAGCATAGAAGTCAAGTTGCTGAGTCTTATGTAGCCTCAGCCAGCCAATGCATCTCAAACTGAGCAGGCCTGAGAGGCCAGGCCAATGACAGAGCGGCACACACAGCCCTCAAGCAAGAAGGCTCCCAGGTCCACCTCAGAGCAGAGCAGGCCGTAACCCCCAAGACCCTTGTAGAACACATGCAGTCCCTCAGAAAGCCTGGAGGAGGTGCCTGGGAGAGACACCAGGAAAGGGTGTCCAGCTCCCTCCACTGTTGGCCTCCATGAGACCCCAACGCAGTGGCCAGTCTAGCGGACCCCACGATGTATGTTCAACTAGAGCCAACCAACAAAGCGAAAATTTCCTTACGTTCACTGAAAGTTCCTTAAACACAGAACCATTATTTATAGACTGCAAATAACTTGTCAAAAGACATTGTACCAAAACACATGGACCCAATCCCTGGCATGAGTGCCTTCAAATTAGGGATCAGTGACAAATCTAGTCCCAGATAAAACTTCTATGGAAACAAGGGCAAAGCAGCTCAGAAAAGCAGTTAATATCAAAACATAAGGTCAGTTCTTTTTCAGCTGATGAGAACTCTGGCAGAAATGCAGCCCATAAATATTTTTCCTTCTCATGCGATCCTTGAAGAAAATAAAATTCATGTTCTAGAACTGTCTCCACAAATCATAAACTTACTTGATGGAAAATAAAAAGTGCTTAGGCACACCTGCAAGTTCAAACTATATGTTCAATTTACAGCAGATTCCTGAACTTTCGAATATTTAGTGGCATGTCCCAAAGCCAATATGCTGGAATAAATTTCTAAGACTTTTCCTTGAGGTTTGGCATTAGTATTAGTTCAGTCACTGCACTAATAATCTGTAATTTTGTAATACACAGAGTAAATCTCACAGTTAGACTTGTAAAACAGATGTTAACACGAGTGGAGGAATTAAGAAGATATGTGGATTCAAAATTTAAAGAACTTAACACGGGAATAATAAATAATAGGTACGTGTCACTGTAGTCATTTTTGGGAGAAATTCTAGAGTAAAGGCAAGTTTTTTCTAATATGGATGGCCATAAATTCAAGGCATGAGGTACCATTATTTTCCAAATCACAAGAAACTAAGAAATGACAGTGATTGTAGTATGCTACTATTGGCTCTGGGTTTGTTTTCCTTTAAGAAAACTTTTTATTAAGAGATCTGAAAATAAAGAAATATTGACTCTTCCTACATTCTCTGCCTGGAAACACACTAAATCCTAATTTTATTTAAATGTGCTTATTTCTTTCTCCTGAAGCAATCCTTGGAGTAGGAGCTGTAAGAAAACAACCATAGACAGGTTCTTCTCAAGTATCCAAGTGCAAAGCATTTTGCTGAGGGCTCCCAATAATACTGAATATAAACTGTAATTTAAAAATTAAATTTTAAGAAGTAAAAATCATTACAGGATGAGGAAAAAAGCATCATATCCCACAAAATTCCTGCCTTTTGTTATTATTGTTGTTGTTAATGGAATGTTTACAGTTTTCAGCTTTGTTGGGGAAATAGAGAACATGGAAGATATGATAATACAAAGATATTAATAAAAGTTCAATATGCCATCATAAGAGATTTTATAAAGCAAAGTGTCTACCTGCTCTTGTACACAGGATAAAATGTTATTAGAATATAAAGTCAGAAATTACAGTGAAGAGGAAAGACCTAAGAAAGCATCTGTGGAGGGGGAAAAAAAAAGACTCAGTATTTCCTTCCTAAGTATGGAAAAAAATTCAATTCTTTCCTACTGTGTTTCTCTTCCATGAATCTCCTTTACTTCTTATTACAAAACACTCACTCCTGGTCAGCAAAAATATGGAGGGATTTCCCCACAACAAGCAGCAGTTCTGTGTGACACCAGCTGGGTGTCCTACAATTTTTAACTCAGTTCTGACACTATCTGCCCATATAGCAACAGATCCTATAGATTAAGAGTTCAGTCCCACAAGACTGAAAATCCCCTGCCCCCAACCAAATACACACTTCAGATATTCACCTGTGCTTCTGACCAACTGTTACAGACTGAAGGTTCCAATTACCCTTTTTGGGGGGGTTGATAAATTTGCTAGAGCAGCTCACAGAACTTTAGAGTTCTGTGGCAGGAAGTGGTGGTAGAGAGCAATATAAATATTTTCTACTACATTACAGCATCACAGAGAGGAATTGGAATCCTGTTTTCAAAGATGAATAGGATTGTGATAGGCCAAATAAAAAGGGGAAGATATTTTATTGTGCCAATCAAAATAGAAAGGTGAAAAAAATACAGAAGACAGGGGATTGAAGAGTTGGACTAGACCAGAGGTTAAAGGTGAGCCACTGGAGGAAAGATTGAAAATGAGCATATTGTAAAGGGCCTGGAATGTGCATTGCAACTTGGACTGTTCTTTGCTAAAAGAAAGGAATCAAGGGAGGGAGGAAGAAACTACTCCTTGATGTCCCAGTCCTTAAACGCCAATGCCAAAAGCAAAATGATATTTTCAACAAGACTTATTTAATAGCAAAACACACATAGTACTTCAGAAAAGAGAAAACCAAGAATCAGAGGGACTGAGGTCAATCTGGAACGACTTCTGGGTCCCTCCAAAGTTCATTTCCTTTAGCTGTCTGAAGCTGCGTACAAGGTTTGCTAAGAATGACACACCAATTTTGACTCACCCACTAAAAGATAGTTCACATAAACGTAACTACCAATTATTTAAGGATCTTTTCTGCATATCAACCAATATTGTTAAGAATGAATCCTTCTTTGGTGGATTCTACCACTCCAGTTAAAATGTTGCTCAACGCAACCAAGGACCATAGGCTACCACAAACACTTGATACAATCATGTAATCTTATAATGGCTAAATGACAGGAATACTGTTCAAATTATGAAATTCAGCAGTCCTACGTGCTCTACACATCTGGAATACAGTGCTACATTCCAGGAACCATATTTTAGAGAGGCATTGATTGATATATCGAAATTTTCCAGAGAGACCCTATCAGGCTGGTGAGGAATCTGGGTATAAAGCAAATCAAAGAACAATTGCATGAATGGATGAATGATCAGACAACTACAGATAACCATTTGAGACTAGTCTAGATGTCCCCAGGTTCTGGTGAGCTTTCCAGCACTAGAAGTACTCAATCAAAAGCCAAACTACAGTTTGTCCAGGAGGCCATGAGAGTGATTCTTAAATTTTGTGGGAAATCTAGGATTTCCTACAACTCTCATACCCACAACCTAGGATTCTCTCTTCTCCTGAGAATCATTTACAAAGAACTGACACCAACTGGAACTGGCCTAAACAAAGGGGAAATTTACTGGAAGGACCTACGGGTGTCTCACAAAGCCCAACAGGCGAGAGGAGTGGTTGGGTCACAGGAGAGACTGAAAGCAGAAACAGAAGATGACCGGGAACCGATCTTGGTGTTTATCAGTCTTTCAGTCTCCCCCCTTCTCCTCCTTTCTACCCCCTCCAACCTTTTCCCATCTCCCCGCTCTCTCTTTCCTTATACCCACACCCCCCTATAAATTACCACATCATAGTCTGCCCCCTGGTTTCAAATACAGATGCCTTACATCAAACTAGTTTTAAAAATCAATAGACACTGGAAAGTAACTAGAATCCCAGCCACTAACTGTTTGTTGGTAATTACATACAATAATATCTCCCAGGGTGAAGCTATTCAGATTTGTAGGCTTTCGTTTGACTTTGGTGGGTTGCAAAAATAAGGGTGCTGTCAGTAATACATGGTGTCACCCTTTTAGCCACCTGGTGTCATCAGGCTGAGAGAAAATATAATTCTTTGCCCAAATCTCTCAAAATATTAATGTAATATTGGGTCTTTGTCATTACATAGTTCATTCATTTGGCCCCCAACTCATACGCATGTTCCCTATTTCTATTTATACCTAACCTTTCCGATTTTGGAAAGTACATCAGGTTCACCACAGTGATGAGTTAGATGCTGCAGCAATATTAGTCCAGCAAGTGCCTCCCCCTCAGTTCACTCCTGTTTAGGGGGGGGGATGAATTACACAGGTGCAGAATTTAGGGGGCTATCTTTACTGCCCAGCAATATGGCTGATGCCTTCTTAATTCTGTTTTGTCAGATGCGTTGCAAACCTCCTGTCCAATCAGGCCCTTAGGTGGTTTGACATTGAGTTTAAAAACAGTTATACTTTCCTGCTAAGGAGTCACCCCTATTTACAGCCTTTGTGGTCACATCCCTGGCCCTAAGGCCACTGCATCAAATAGGAAAATGAAGAAAATTACAGTGACGTGAGGATGAAAAATATCCCAACACCTTCGCCATGCCCTCTCTTCCCCAGATCCAGAGAAACATCTCTACTCGGTGGGAACACTCCTTTAGCCCCACTCATGTTCCTGTTAAGTGTGAGCCACACTCCTGAAGGCATGTAAGCCCACCCTTTGTGCCTCCACCTCCCCCATTTGAGACAACCAATGTTTTCACTGCCCGCTCCAATTCTCTGTCACCCTAGTACTGAGAGCTTGTCTCTCTGCTCATTGTCAAACGTTAGAGGTTTTGAAGTGTGTTCTTTGGTCATCCACATCAGTGCCCTATAATCTGTTCATGCCTTTCACAATTCTGAGCATTTGCATGTACCGTCAGGTTAGCTAAGCCTAGTCCAGGTCCTGACAGGGTCTGTTCCTGCTAGGTCCTGTTTGTGGCCCCCAAGAGCTATAAGCCTCAGCCTCACTTGCCATCTATGTTCAGGGTCTTCCCACCAGGGTAACTGCCACATGGTCGTTTGCCATCTCTACCTCTTGCTGGAAGATAGAACCGTTCTTACTGAAATCTTGTGCCTCTGAGGATGTGAGAGGCCTCTGTCTATAGTCAGCTCATCTCTGCCTTTGCTGCAGTGGCCCCATGTCCATTTGTTTTATAGCCCCAGGGAGACACTCAAGGAGCCCACTGGCATGGCTGCTTGTCAACTCCAACCACCTTCCAAATCTGGAAGAAAGTTCTGATGGGCATCAACACGCCCTACTTTAATGCACTTTCAAACTTCCATAGGGCTGGGCCCCACATGGGCACCTTTAGCAGTGCAGGTATCCATTGCACCATGTAGCCATATGGACCATTAGCCAAGGCTACCAGCCACTGCCCATGACTCAGTGAAAACCTAAACACTGGGGTTTTCACCACTGTCAACCCTTCCATCACTGTCACAGTGACAGCATTTGATTCACCTCAAATGAGATGATCCGTTTTTACCTTCTCCCACCAGGCTTTCCATACACTGGTCCTAACACAGCGGCTTCCCAAACAGGACATTGTCCATTCACCTTGGCATTGTCGCCCACAAACCAATCAGCACTTGGCTGGTGGGTCAGGAGTGGTTTACTGGGTACTCTCCTGCTGACAGTGGAATCCAGCATCTTCTCACACAGTTCCAGAGTCTGTCTGCATGGGGAGGGGAACCTGCCTCTCCTGGATGTCTTCCTTGCATTTCCCAAGCACCACGGTCCCAGAAAAACCACTTCCATTTTAGTATGAAACTGTCCTGAGCACTCTCATCACTGTTACCTGCTTGAATTCTCTCATGCAGAGTCCCAGTGGTCATCACTGACAGGCACTCCTACGCTCATGACATGATCCCCTTCTCTGTCCCACGAAAGCCTCAAGGCACAGATTGTCCCTACCAGCACTAGGTTTCTACACCACACTGTGTGGGCCCAGGCAATCTTACTGGTTCTCATCAGCATGACCAATTAATATCACTTGAAGAATGGATTTGCATGTCTTCAGTTTTACAATACCAAGTAGAAAACTATTTTCCAATCTGATCCAATTTCTATCCCTTAATACAATCTGGTACTATAGGTGCAATCATTTCACTTAATACTTGTTTGAAACTTATCAACTTTTCTACAAATTCTTACCTTAATCCCATCAACTGTTACATTCCCAGCTGTAGCTTCTATTTGGACTTAACAGTGTTTTGGTTTCACAATTCAAGGGAACCTCATATCCTGCCAAAGGAGTTCCCTCTGTTTCAACCATGTGATCAGTTCTGTGGGCAACCAGCCCCCATCCTTAGGTGCTTTCCAGAAGTCCTCTTATTAACATAACAAGAGACACCATTTTTTAGGCTCAGGACTGAGAGTTCTGGTAGCTGTGAGACAGAAATTGTGGATGAAGACCAAATATGTATGAGAAATATATTTTGGTCATCTGAATGATAAAAATTACATTTCTTATAGATCACAATAATGCACTGATAAAAGAAACCACTTTCATAAAGTCACGTTGCTTAGATTTGCTTAGGAGAAATTTTATCCACACACAAAGCTGAATGCAACCTTGAACAAGAGAAGTAGGTAGGACACATTTCTAAGAACAATGAAGGTCTCCTCTGAAACCTGCCTATCCAAAAAGAAAAGTGATGCAGAGAAAAGAACCAGCCCACATGGAGAACAGTGGACAAAGGTCTTTTAGTTTTTTGCCTGAAATGCTGAAAGGGGACAAATAGTAAAGAGAAGCTACCCAGAGAAGAAGGGACAGAGTGTAGGGAGCAAAGGGAGAACTACTGAGGGACCATTAGGGACAGATCATCAGCTCATTACCTTGACTGTATTTGAACTACTCTTCCAAGTGAAGAAAAGCCCGTCTGAGACAACTGGAAAGCCCAGCACACTGATTTCAGGTACAGTTTGGAGCAGGTTCAAGTGCTGTGGCCAGGACATAATTTCCTTTCATCTTTCTGCCTTTTCTGCATTAGTTCTATCTTCAAATAGGCGTTTACCCTGGGAGTGCAAGAGCTTGCAGCATTTCTAGCCTACATCCTCTCAATTTCAAGTTTAGTAGAAAAGAGTGTTCGAATAAATGCAGAAAGAAGTATCCCAAAACTGAGTTCATTAGCTCTGATTGGCCTGACTTGGATCAGATGTCCATCTCTAATTCAACCACTGTGGTAAGAGGAACAGGATGTTTTCCTTGGCCTATGCCTACCTAGGTGCCCTGCTCCATTCCTAAAATCAAGTATGGGGCCCACTTCTTTTGAAACACATCACTAAGAACTGGGGACTATCATCAAGGGTATATTTGTCATAAGGGAAATAGATGCTAATGGGAAAAACAACCATCATGCACTCCACATTTCAACTAAGCTTAAGTGTAGCTTTTATCCTAGCTGGCCAAGTATATGCTCTGATTCTGAATTTTCAGAATCCCTCAAGACATCAAAGTGGTATCAATTTGGGAAATAGACAAACGTGAATTAAAACCCAGCTCCAATTTATTTTTGCAAAGGATTTAAACCATTACTGTAAAAAGAAAAATGCCAAGTTAATTAACCTCACTAATCCTGAATTTCTTATTTCTAATATAATGATGATACCTGCCTCGTAGAATTATTAGAAGGACTTAGGTAATATATGTAAATTGCTTTGCTCAGTAACCAACCAGAGAACCCCAAACAAACATAGCTGTGATGGCTAATGGTGGCATTTAGAGTTTTGCACTACTGCCAGAAGAACTCAGTTATTAACCTGCTCCTCTGTTTCATTACACTCAGCACACTCGGAATGAGGCAGAGGTACCCTGAAGAAGGTGCAGTGGCCAACCTAATTTGCACATTCTGCCTTGCTTTGATCTACAACCTCATTTACGTGGGGCTAAGATCAATTCCACTAACCTTATGCTTTCTATAACATACCTTACAGATGTCAGAGAGAGCATAAAAGAACATTAGTCTCTCTCCCACATTATTGAAGACTTCCACTAGTTCTACCCTGGAAAGTCAGAACTTCATTACTGTAAAAGGAAAAATGCCAAAGCCTTTTGGAAAGCTGGCCAAACACTGAAAAGTGCTGTTTATTTAAAACAAGCACATATTGCCTCTGCATCACACATTCTGCACCTACAATTTTAACATCCTCTACAAGATCCCCTTTTCTTGACAACAGAAACATCAGTTTATCACCACATACTAGGGGCCTAATGAAGCTGCTTCATCCACAGAAACAGGCAAATTCTTTCACTGCCTCCCAGCACTTCCCACGTTCCATGGAAAGGGAGCCTCCGGCCTTCATACACTGAAAGCCTCCATGTAGGTATGTTTCTCCTTACAACATGCTGCTGAACTTCAGGCTCTCAATGACCTGAGAAGGACTTGCTCAGACCATTAGATGGAAGGCACTATTTCCCTGCACTTTTTAATAGCTCTGTATTTCTTATGTGTCCTCTATGTCCTTTCTTTGCCCTTCAGCATCACTAGCAAATCCTGAGAAGGCTTCTTGGCAAGGTCCATGGTTCAGCTTGGCTTCACCCAATGTTATTCTACCTTAGCGAATAGATAATAGCTGATTATGGTTACTCTTGTCAATCGCCGAGCATCCTTTTACGCCAGAGGAGTTTTATCATTTTGATCATAACCTGAGATATTCTTAGTGTATGCTTTTTTAGTATTAAAAAAAAGGTCATGTAGAATTTTTTTAAACGACTTGATTCCATTAACCAATTCTTTAAACTCTGATTTCCTAACACCACCTATCAGTAGGCAGACTGGTCACCAATAGAGCACTCAGATAACATTAATTGCATTCCTTAGATTTATTTTAGGGAATCATAGGGGGAAAGGTGAGTTGTATACACTGAAAAATGTAGACTCAGAAGGAAACTAAGTTGTATGATTCCTTGACAGCATTCAAGGTACTTTCTCTTCCTCACTGTGCTCAGCAGGCATGAGGGCCTCACAGGTGAAAATTCAAAACAAAAACAAAATCAGACTCTTATGGAAATTCATCGTGTGTTGTCATGAGACAGCTAAACCCAGCACTCTTTGTCTTCTAGTAAATTAAAGAATCCTTGCATTAGATACTCACTTTGTTAGACCCATCTCTCTGTGCTGGGACTATAAGAATATAAATTTCTAAAATTCTCTTTAGCATAGATAAAAACAACCTTGAGAAGAAAAAGTAAATTACTTTCCAGATGACACTCTACTGGATTGATGAGGCCAGAATAACAGAGCGCTTTCTTCTGTGTTCATCAGGAGAATAAAATTTCTCAGGTTAAACCTTGTTACCCAATCGATCTGACAACACTAACACCCCATCCTTCAACAGCTTGCCTCCCTGGAAGACATCTGCTTTTATGATATTAAGAAATGTTCTATTGAAAATCAAATCCTGTTTACGAGCCCTGTTTTTATTCCTCCCACTCCAATTTTACCTTTCTGCTTTCAAAAGGCAAAGGCGCATTTTTGACTTCTTGAGATTTTATATCATCTTCACTTCAGCCTTAGAGTCACTACACTTTTCTAGAACTTCTGATTAAAACATTTGCTGGAATTTGAAGAAAACCAAAGTGCTGGGAGATCAAACAAGGCTTATTCTATATCAGAGAACCTCCAGCCCTATCCCAACCTCAGTACTGCTGGGGCCCCAGCAGAGGAGAGAGGATGGTGGCAGGCTCCCTTCGTTCCTTCCTCCCCCACACCACGTGCTAGTAGCTTCCTGACCAAAACACTCTTGCTTGTGCCATCCCCATGGAGCTTACAGACAAGAACTGCTACCATCCAATGCAGCGTGTCAAGCACCACAGTGGGGTCACAGGGACAGTCACCTTCAGGACCAGCTTTATGGACGTACAACTTCTGTAGCTGTAGTCACACAGGACCGCATATGTGCTGAAGAGCCCCGAGTTTGGATTCATGCTATTGTTACCATCTTGAAATTCTTAACTTTTTAAAAAGGGGACTGCATTCATATCACGCTGAACCCTGCAAGTTCTACAGCCAGTCTTGGTCACACTTGCATCCGAGGCCCTTTCCCCTCTCAGGCTCAGTCTGGCACCTCAAAACTCTCTTTTTCTGAAGCAGGTTCCAATGCCTGAGCATGCTGCCCTTTTCTCCTTAGTGCCACCACTGCATTCTTTATCCCTTGGGCTCGTCACCCCCCTAAATTGGCTGCAGAAGGATGCTTAATGCATTGTTCCTCTGCCTTTTAGAGAACACCAATGATGTAATTTTTCATTTCATAGTCTAGATAATCACTAAGGAGAAAGAGAATAAACATGAAGATGCTATAAAGTTACTAACAAAGCAAATGGCAGACCACTTATACACCAGCCCAACTGCTGTAGTACCGGTGGTGGAACAAAATACACCCACCCCAGCAGGCCTGATCCATAAAACCAGAAAGAATAGAAACTCCTTGGGTGACTGGCCTTGCTGCAGCCCACTGAACTGATGGTATCCATTTCTGTGGGGTCCTAACTACCACCAAATAGAATCTTTGAAGGATTTTCCCAGAGGGCAAGACTCTGAAGACTCAGGCGTAAGCAAGTTAGAAGATAGGGCCCTCTGCTCCGTGAGACCTCGGGTGCCCCTACAAGACACATCCTGTTCTTAGGCCCATTTTGAAGAAAACTCTGGTGCAGAAAGGGGCAAACTTCGCAAAGATCACACAGCTAATAAATGGAGAGCCCAAATTCAATCAACTGACTCTGGAACCTCCACCCTTGACCTCTCTCTGCTGCACTGCCTTGCACAACTCCGGACTTCTGTTACCATTCTTTTTTGCCTCCCCACCTCCCCCTCTTAATCTTCAGCTGCTGCACAAATACCTGGGTGCAATAGAAACAAGAGGCTGTACTCTCCTGGGCCTACTCACAGTGGTTTCTGGTCCCAAATGTAAATGTGCACTTTGGGGAGAGGCAGAGTCACTTCTAATTGTTCTGGGAGACAGCCTGGGCACAGAGTTGCGGTGACAGATCTGCACCATGGGATGGGGGACAGTTAAAGGCACACTCTTAACATTCGAACTGGGGGTCTTTATAGGAAATAGGGGCTTTAGAGAGCAGGACAGGAGTGTGAGGTCACAGCACAGGAGAAGCCAAACAAAAGGACCAGGGACGGGACGTAGCAGCAACGATTACCAAGAAGAGAGAAGCAGTTTTCAGCAGCTGCCATGAACTGGGAACCACGAAGAAAGGAAGAAAGGAAGAGTGCTAAACGTAATTTTTAGGAAGCCTTCTGTGTAGACTGATGCATAAAACACACTACCCTTCTAAAATAACTTATAATTTAAAAGAAAAAAAGACATTCTTCTTCACATGTTCTGAAGTTAGACTGTTGTTTCCTTGAAGCAACAACATGATGCAATGCTGGGCCACACGAGACTCTGGGATTACTTAAGCTTCGAAGAGCACAAATCAGCACTTTTCCACCATCTCTGCTTCTTTGGAGATAACTAGAAGCCCCTGCTGCGTGAGTCATGCTACCCCCAAGTGCTGCCATTAACCATGACTCCTGGAGACACTTTTTAGCCAAAAGAAATCCTTTTTTTTTTTTTAAGCAAATGAGACCAGAAATTAGACATTAGAGTTTTAAAAAAGAATTTCAGGAGAAAACGAACATTCCAAGAAAACATAATCAGCTACCTGGAGAGCAGAATATAAACCACACCTGGAGAGCAGAAAATAAACTAGATGCATTCCTTCCAAAGTGTTAAAAAATAAGGTTTGATTATAGGGACTCAGCAGGGAAGTGGGTTTCCCTAATAGGTACCTGGATTCAGGGCTCTGGGAGCATGTGCGTATATTCAGAGATAATGAGTCATCACTGAGTGGCCCATTATGCCAATTTTTCACCTTAGCGAAGTCTCAGGTTGAGTCCATTAAATTATGTGTGCTCTAGGGAAACTGACTTCCTGATCTCCAAAGTGGAGTAATGAAATAGTGATACTCACATCGTGTCAGGAGACAAAATTAAGGAGTCTATTTTCACCTTAGCAGGGAATAATTCACCTAGTAAACAACCCAGGGGAAAAAAAGATGCTAACGTGTCAGAAGTAAAAATCTTGACGTCAAATTAAATCCCAAGCTGCTGAAAAGGTGATTAACTTTGTTAACAAAAATGGGTTTTCTAGGCCCTTTAAAAGAAGTCATTCCCTACAAGAAAGGCTGCCTCCAGGAGTGCAAGGCAAGGGGACCTTGGGTTCCTCCAACTGGGACACAAGTCACAGAATGAAAACCAATTCTCACGTAGAGGGGGTGCTCCCAGAGCCTTACCCAGACCTTCCCTTCCTGAGAGCAACGGTAATTACACATTGTCACGGGGTGTTCAGGGACCTAAAGAACAAACAATACCAGTGCCCTCTTTTTTCCTTTAAAAATTTTTAACTGCATGTGAATTTTACCTCAATTAAAAGAATCATTAGCTATTTTAAAGCATACAATTCAGTGGTATTTGGAATGTGCACAGTGTTGTATCCAGTAGCATCCCTGTATCTAGTTTCAAGGTCCTTTCAACACTGTAACAGCAGACCCTAGATGCATTAGGTGCTCACTCCCCACTTCTCCCTCCTGAGCCCCCAGCCACCACTAGTGCACTTTCTGTCTCTATGGATTTGCCCATTCTCAATGTTTCCTATAAATAGCATCATACCACATGTGACCTTCTGTCTCTGGTCCCTTCTTTCTAGCACACCATTTTGCAGGTGCATCCACATTGTAGCCCATAACACTACTTCATTCCTTTTCGTGGTTGAGTAATATTCCCTTGCATAAGCATACTACATCTTGTTTATCCATGATCAGTGGATGGACATTTGGGCTGTTTCTACCTTTTGGCTGTTATAAATACTGTTGCTGTGAACTGGGCCCTCATTAATAAAAAGGCTTTATTCCTACAAAACACTTTATAATTTTTAATTTGCATATACTACCTCATTTGACCCTCTAATAATATCCTCCCAACTCACCTCTCAGGGTTATTTCCTCCGACACAGAAGATAAAAGTTTCAAAGGTATATTCATGTGTGGGGTAGAGAGCTGTATACCCCACCCCTGAAGATAGCCTAGTCCTTTTTAACGATCTTATTTTCATCTGGGACTAACTTGTCCTTGGACAGGTGAGGCCACGAAAATTGATTTCATGCTCCAAATCCATTCAAAACTATGGCTCAAATTTAAGCCCTTACAAAGAATTAGGTTTCCTTAATCTTTACAGTCCAGCATCTCATACAGTGTCTAGCACAGAGCTAGCATGAAAGCAGAACAGGAGGAGAAGGGGAAAGGAGAAGGGAGAAGAAAGGGAAGGAGAAGGGAACAGAGCAAAGGAATGGAGGACACATACTAGACGGACACACTGTCAAGGGCGCCAGAAGACAGATTCCAGTACCGGATCTGCCCTAGAATCAAACTCTCAGTAGCCTGTCCTATTCACATCCCACTGCTTTCCCCGTCATCACACTTGAAAAATGATTTTCCTACAGTGTACTGGGTTAAGTAGAAAGCTGCTCATCGATGGAGACAATGGTCCTGGGCCTGCTGGCTGAGAGGGGTGGGCAGTCAGCAACGATTGTGGGTTATTACCCACTGATAAATTTTTCTTCCCTGTTTCCTATGGAAACTTTGCATTAATATTGATGTGATTCTCACAATGAGTACTTGAAATAGGGAGTATTCTCCTTTTAAAGGTAAAGAGACTGAAGCTAAATATAAGTGACTTGCCCAGCTAATATGTAGCAAATTCACTGCTTTCAACCAGGCCTTCTCTTTAAATTTAATTGCTTATGACACGGTTTGTTCCGAATTTGGGATATGCATCAAAATCCAAGGAGCTTGTTAAACATACAGGTTCTCTAGGGTGGAACCATGGAATCTTTCTGAGAAGCCTCCAGGTACAGTAGGTCTTGGGGCCCATCTTCAGGAGTTCCACCACAGCTGCACAGAGAGCCTGAAGTTGCTGCCCCTCACAGCTGCCCCTTAATTACCCAGATTTGGCCTGATCTAACTTTAGTCAGGCTTCTCTCCCTACATCCATGAACTTTGACTCCCCCAAGCCTGAGCAAGCACTCAAAGGCAGAACATCTTCCTCACTAGCTCATGTAGAGAGAGAAATATTTCCCATTAAACCACCCATTCTGCTGTCTGTCCGCCCTCACTCACTTTCCTGATTTCCCCTCAAAACTGTCTGCCAGCCCTGCTCTCCCCTCCCTATAAAAGAAAAGCCTTTTCTTTTGTGCAAGCAGCAAACTGGCTGGAGATGTGACCCCATAGAGAGCCACAGCTTCTATCACAGGCTGGTGTGTGTTTGCTGTAGCTCACTGTGGTCCTATCTGATCTTGATTTCAGGACTCAATTCCCAGCACGTGAACACCAGGCCTACAGGGACCCTAAGACTGAAGGCTTTCTAGGTCTCCAGCTTCTCTCAAAATCATAGAAGGTAAGAGTGTCATGGAATATTTTGCTACAGAGAGGCACCTAGCATGACTGCATCCTCCAGTAATGTGTCACACAGTTGTCAAGGCCCCTGTTGTCAAAGTGATCTTAAGAACTGATTGTTTTCCTCCAAGGAGCTGCCTCCTTTGGCTTCTGTAACTGTAAAGTCGAGACACACACTTTTCATCAACTATGACTAAGCAGAATCTTAACAGTCATCGACTCTCTCCCCAACCCTCCATCTCCAGCTGAACACTTGGCCAGAGTTCTGCAAAGCCAAGCCCAGGAAATCACCCAAGCTCTCAAGGTACAGATTTTATGGGAAGAAAGTGCCAAAGAATTCAATTAAGAGAACTTTTTTCTAAATGCAAAATCCTTTCACAACAGAATTAAAAAGCATTACACTATTTCTAGTCTAAAGCTTAAAGTGATTTCATTTGGTGGCTTTTTCTATTAATAATGATACAATTATGCCCCGTGACACAATTCCATGATGCTGCCAACTTTGTCTTTCAAGCAATAGAATAAACACTCACATATTTTTCTTAAAAATTATGACTCACAGGGGACTTCCAGTCAAGATGGAGGCATAGGTAGACACGCTTCACCTCCTCTCGCAACCACTAAAAGAGTTACAACTAATCTCAAAACAAATAACACCCAGAACTGTGAGAAAATCGAACTGTGTGGAAGTCCAACGACGAAGGATCTAAAGAAACCACATTTGTCCAGACGCATGCCTTTTACAGGGAGTCAAAGCAGCTCTATCTAATACACAGAAACAAACAGGGAGGTTGTCAAATTGAGAAGACAAAGGAATATGGCCCAAATAAAAAGAACAGAACAAAACCCCAGAAAAATAACTAAATGAAAGGGAGATAGCCAACCTATCAGATGCAGAGTTCAAAACACTGGTCATCAGGATTCTCAATGGACACAATGACTACAGAAACAACATAAAGAAAGAAATGGAGGTTATACTAAGTGCAATAAAGATGAATCTACAGGGAACCAACAGTGAAAGGAAGGAAGCTGGGATTTAAATCAATGATTTGGAACATAAAAAAACATTCAACCAGAACAGAAAGAAGAAACAAGAATTCAAAAAAACAAGGATAGTATAAGACAACTCTGGAACATCTCCAAACGTGCCAACATCGAATCATAAGGATGCCAGAAAGAGACAAAGAAGAGCAAGAAATTGAAGACTCTTGAAAAAAGAGAACTTCCCTGCTTTGGCAAAGAAAATAGACATACAAGTCCAAGAAGCACAGAGTCCCAAACAAGTTGGACCCAAAGAGGACCATACCAAGACACATCATAATTAAAATGCCAAAGGTTAAAGACAAAGAGAGACTCTTAAAAGCAGGAATAGAAAAGCACTTAGTTACCTATGGGGGAGTCCCCATAAGACTGTCAGCTGGTTTCTCAAAAGAAATTTTATAGGCTAGAAAGGACTGGCAATAAATATTCAAAGTAATGAAAAGCAATGACCTACAACCTAGATTATTCTCCCAGCAAAGCTATGGTTTAGAATCAAAGGACAAATAAAATGCTTCCAAACAAGGTAAGGCTAAGTGAGTTCATGATCACCAAGCCATTATTATATGAAATGTTAAAGGGGCTTATTAAGGAAAAAAAGATAAAAACTATGAATATTAAAAAGGCAACAAATTCACAGCTACCCACAACTGAATCTAAAAAACAAACAAACAAAAACCAAGCAAACAACCAGAACAAGAACAGAATTAAAAAAAAAAAAAAGAACAGAATCATAGTTATGGAGATCATTTGGAGGGTTATAAGCTGGGAGGGGAAAGGGGAGAATGGGGAAAAAGGTGAAGGTATTAAAAAGCATAGTTTTTGGGTATAAAATGTTAAGAATAGTATAGGAAATGGGAGAAGCCAAAAAACTTACATGCACAACCCATGGATATGAACTAAAAGGGGTGATTGCTAGAGGAAAGTGGGGTACCAGACGGGGGGAAGAGGGAAAAGTTGGGTCAACTGTAACAACATAGTCAAAATATATTTCCTAAAAAACTCAACAATTAAAACACGGAATTAAAAATATTGGACCTGAACAGACACTTCACCAAAGAAGACATAAGGGTGAAAAATACACATATGAAAAGATTCAACATTATTAGCTATTAGTGAAATGCCATTTAGAATCATGATATGATACCACTAAACTAAGTAAATGGCTACAATAAAAAGTATTTAAAATGCCAAGTGCTGACAAGGAAGTAAAGCAATTGGAACTTTTATATATTCCTGATAGAAACGCAAAACGATATAGCCACACTGGAAAAGAGTTTGACAGTTTCTTATAGAGTTTAATGTAAATTTGCTGTAGGTTCAAGCAATATAACTCCTGACTATTTACCCTAAAAAAATAAAAAACATATGTTTACACAAAAACCTGAACACAAATGTTTATAGTAGCTTTATTCATAATCATCAAAAGCTAGAAACAACCCCAGTGTCCTTCAAGGGTTGAATAGATAGACACACTGTGGTACATCTATGCAATACTGTAGCGGGTGCAGCCAAGAGGGGATCCCCAAATAGGGATTTGTAATAGGGTCCAGAAGAGCTTGGACATAGTTGGTGCCATACCTGCCCAGAATGCTGGCAGCTGTGGCCAATTGTGAGAGGAGCCAGAAATGGGGCTGCAAAGGAACCTTAGCACTGGGATTTAAATGGAGGCACAGCAGCCATTGGGCGTCTCTCTTTTTGGGACCAAGCGTCTGTTTAGGACCACGCGGCCTTGGTGTCTTGGTTGGGACCATGAGGCTTGGGTGAGAGTCAGGACCACAAGGCTTTGGAAGTGCTCCCTTTAGCCATGTGGAAGGTGCTGGGAGGACTGTGTGCATTGGTGGGAAACTTTAGTTTGTGTTATTTCAAATGAATAATAAATTACTTTCCTTTTCACAAATCTCGGTCATTGAGAGATGTCTTTCCTTTGGTAGCGAACATAACGAACCTGGGGGGTTCCTTTCGGGTAATAGTATATTGCCTCGGCTGCCCTTGGCTCCCCCTTTTGTACTGTAACAACACTAGCCAGCAATAAATGTGAATGCTGATACCCACAACAACATGGATGAATCTCAAAGTATGCTAAAGGAAGGAAGCCTGTCTCAGAAAGTTACATACTATATGATTCCACTGGTATGACATTCTCAAAAAGACAAAACAGTAGTGATAAAAAGTCAAGTTATAGTTACCAGATGTTAGAAGTGTGGACTTTGTGATATAAAGGGACACCAACAGAGAGGTTTTTGGATGATGGAACTATTCTGTACCCTCACTGTGATGTTGGTAAATTCCATGAATCTATACATTTTTTAATAGTCATAGAACTAGCCCTGACTGGGGGGCTCAGTTGGTTGGAGCATCATCCCATGCACCAAAAGGTTGAAGGCTCAACTCCTGGTCAGGGCACATACCTAGGTTGTGGGTTCGATCCCTATCCACATATGGGAAGCAACTGATTGATGTTTCTTTCTCACATCAATGTTTCTTTCTTTTCCCTCACCCCTTCCACTCTCTCTAAAAATCTATGAACATGTCCTCAGGTGAGGATTTAAAAAAAAAAGTCATAGAACTAAACACCAAAGTCAATTTTACCCTTTGGTAATTTAAAAAAATCAATTAAAAAAAAAAAAGAAGCCAAACCATGTAACCTCTTTCTTCAAAACCTCCAACTTAAAGTAGAATCCAGACTTCTCCCCTCGGCCCAGAGTCCCCACCAGACACGGTTTCAAGTACCATATTTTTCAGACTATAGGACATACTTCCCCCCCAAAAAAAATTGGGAGGAATTATGGTTGTTAATGCTGCTGTTGATTTGGTTTACATTTAAATTGGTGAAATATTATGTTATTTATGTTAATATTTTAACACATTTTTTGCTTCAAAATTTTTTTCCTATTTTCCTCCTCTAAAACCTAGGTGCGTCTTATGGTCCAAAAAATACAGTACCGCGCCAGTCACATCTCCTTAAAATCTTCCTTCTTGTGCCTCTCTACCTACCCTGAGGCTCACTCACTGTTCCCTCCGCCTGGAATTCTTCTCCACAGATATTTCCAAAGCCCCCTGCCAAACTCCATTTGTGCTTCTGCTGAAATATCAACTCCTCAGAGAGACCTTTAACTGAATTTCTATAATGGCATCTTCCTATGCCTTATACCATTTCATTTTTCTTCATGACACTCATCACTAAGTGACATCACACAACATATCTGTTTTATGGTTATTTTCTAGTTCCCCACCATAATAATGGATCTGTGAGGACATCATCCAGTCTGTGCTGTTCATGGATACGTCCCCTGCACCTAGGACACTGCTTATGACAGAATAAGTTAGACTCCCATAAATATTTGCTAAATGGACTTAATGCATAAACCCCAGTGATGAACATTCGGTAACAAAATTCCCAAGGGTTTGAACTTGGAGCCATACTTTGGCTTCTTTATAGCACCCCATGAATCACCTGGCTACTTGGTCCCTGAGTAAAGCAGCCCCTGCCCAGAATATTTAATTCAATGTTGGTGATTTAAAAATAGATTAAGTTTGACATATCCCTTCTAAGGGCTGCTGTTTAGTGCTTGGTTAGGCAACCGGCAGGAGGATGAGCTGGGAAGGGGCAAGGCTGCCAGCAAATGCATTCCGAGGGTAGTGCTCAGGAGGTTTCCCAAGTGCATGTAGCATGCTATCTAGAAGTGCTCCTGATGAGGGCAAGAAGTCCGAGGTAAGACTGAAAACAAAAACAAAAAGAATAGATGGATGGAAGGGAGGAAGGGGAGAGAGGGAAGGAGGAAGAGAGGGTACCTCTACCTCTCTGCAACACCGTTCCAAGGTGAACAAATACGTTAGCAGCACCTACTCTATACATTCCAGGCACCCTTTAAAGGTTCCCACTTAATCCTCCATCCACCCTTCAAGGTAGGTTCCATTGATCCCATTTTCACGAGTTACAGAACTCAAACCTAGCTTAAGTAACATGCTCAAGGTCACACAATGATAGGGAAGGTCTGGTGTTTTTAACCTGGGTCTGTGCAGCTTCCCGCCTCATTCCTTTTGCACTTCAGATTTTAGAAGCAACCTTCAGGAGCATGAGGGTGAGCGCTGGCCGGAGGAGCCAGGCAGGCCCTGCCGACCCCGGAGAGAAGATGCCAACCTGGACACGGGTGACCAGGGTCTCCCATCAAGCTCTTCTCAGACCAGCATAGACAAGGTGGCTACAGTGAAACGCTAATTACCATCCCATAAAAAATGTCTTGAGGATCCATTCTGTAACAGTTCCTGAGCTCAGGATTTCCACGTATATTCTATTATTCACTTCTCATCACTGTTAGACAAAAACCTGCTAACA
The DNA here is from genome assembly GCA_004024845.1 of Tonatia bakeri. Taxonomy (NCBI): domain Eukaryota; kingdom Metazoa; phylum Chordata; class Mammalia; order Chiroptera; family Phyllostomidae; genus Tonatia; species Tonatia bakeri. The sequence continues at coordinate 77,473 of PVIA01004981.1, forward strand.
TGTATGAAGGTATCAGAGGCTGTTTGTCCAAGAATGACATAAACCCTGAAGGCAAGTGAGAACACCTGAGAATTTCCTACCCCGCACTCCGTGCCGGTTAGGAATTTTACAGTTACCCTACAGACAACAGTGTGAAGACCCAGACAACTGTGGAGAAACTTTCTTTTGTTCTTTCTTTCAGTCTAGGTCAGTGTTTTTGCACACTAGTTAGCACAGAAATCCCTGTTCAGGGTTGCATACCCAAGAACCACATAAAATGCAATGTGTTGGCAATTCAAGCATTTTCAAGGGTCAAAAAATTATGACTTACAGGAAATGCTGTGTGGTAATGCTACCAGCACAGCTCTGAAGACACTCTGGTACAGCATGGTGAGCAGGCAACAGTGTCTTCCCTACTTCCCTAGGACGCTCAGAAAAACACTGAATAAAAGAGGTGACTGATCAAGTTAGTAAGAAGGAAAACCTAGAGTGGAAATACCTGGGTTGAACATCCCAGCTCACCACGTCAGGAAAGCGTGGTCTTAGGTGAGTCACAACCAAGTCAAGTCTCAGTTTCTAGATCTATAAAAGCAGGCACAAATAACATACGACCCAGACTACCTCATTTGCTTAAGAAAATGAGGCAATTTGAAAGCGCCTTAAAACAGTAAAGGGTTTTAGAAAAACAGAGCGATAAGCAAATATCAAGTGCCATCATTTGGACCCTCAAATCACCCCAGCACGGTTGCTTCGTACCCTTCCCTTTACCCCTCCAGAAGAAGGAAAGCTGTTCTTACCTTGATGATATATCCCAAAGGCTTCGTGAACGCTTTTGTCAAAAAAAGATGAATGTTAACAAATATCAAACTGCATAATGTATGCAAATCTTTCCAAAGCAATTCTTCGATAATACATACCATAAATTTAAGTAACAGCACTCCACTTGTCTAAGGCCTTATTGGAGCTCTTTGGGGTATTGGGCAATCCATTTACTACATAACTCAGAACTGGTTGCACACATAAAGACAAGTTGTTTTTTTTTTGTCTTTCTAAAGGACCAGGAACTTGTTTTTCAAAACAAATCTTATCCTAATGTCTGCAGTATATTCTATTTCTCATGTGGAGCCTACAATGAAGAATTATTATACAACCATCATATTATAGAGCAGAAAACAGAGGCACAAAACAAGCAAGTCAGTCAAAAACAGCTTTGAAGTATCTGTTATGTTTCTCTAGCCCTGGGCCTCAAAAATAAATTAAAAATCAAATCTGTGCCTCATGGAAACTTACCTCGTGTGGCGAGAAGGTTCTCCGTTGCCTGGAGTCGGAAGGGAAGATCTTGGGGAGGGCTGGATTTCAGAACTGAGATTTCAAAAAAACTGTGTTGCCACATAAATTCCAAAACAGATGTAAAATCCAGTGTACCTGGGCCCCTTTTCATGAAATCACTCTCACCTTCAGTGGCGGTCAGGATGGGGCCCTGGGGCCAGAAGCAGACACGGCAAAACCTGGAGAGACCCGCACATCCTCTGGACCCCTCCCAGGCCCCTCCCAGGCCCACTTATAGGAACCTCTGGGGGAGGGACCCAGCAATCCGTTTTAACAAGCCCTCCAGATGATGCTCTGAAGTTTGAGCACCTTTGCTGACTTGGCAGTATGCCAGCAAAACCTGATCTCTCTGGTTTAATGATGTTCCTAGGGACAGAAGCGGTCCTGGGTTCAGTGCAGACTTCCTTCATTCGCCACTAATTATCACTTTTACAAGAAACAATTAAAGTTCTGTGTTTTGTAAAAATAGTAAAATAAAGTAAGCACTACAGGACAAAGAGAAGACCCTGTGATCCCATCAACCCACAAATAACCAGCTAGGATCGCTACCACTCTGGGGCTGTGTTTCACAGAGTACAACGTGAGTTACAGCAACAACGTGGAACTATTTACTCATGTTTTATAAATATCTTCTAAACACATCCCCCAAATGGAATTGGTGGTACATACCATTTCAGAACCAGCCTTTTTTCACCAAAAAATATAATCATGAATAATTCATGTCTTTGCTATTTCTAATCAACCACATTATTTTAGTCAACTTGCCATAATTCTAAAAACCCTATGTTGCTGATAACATGTTTATTTACAAGTGGAACTCACAAATATTACAACAAACAATGTACAGCTGTTTCCCTGTGTGCCGCTGCAGTTATTGCCTTCCACTACGGGCTAAGCGGAGACGTTAGTAATAAGGTTTGCTCTTCGGCGTGTTGTAGTGTAACAGGGTGCAGCCAAGAGGGGAGCCCCAAACAGGGATTTGTGATAGGGTCCAGAAGAGCTTGGACATACTTGACTCCACACCATAGGGCCACACCTGCCCAGAATGCTGGCAGCTGTGGCCAATTGTGAGAGGAGCCAGAAATGGGGCTGCAAAGGAACATTAGCACTGGGATTTAAATGGAGGCACAGCAGCCACTGGGCGTCTTTCTTTTTGGGACCATGCATCTGTTTAAGACCACGGGCTTTGGTGTCTTGGTTGGGACCATGAGGCTTGGGTGAGAGTCAGGACCACGAGGCTTTAGAAGTGCTCCCTTTTGCCACGTGGAGGGTGCTGGGAGGACTGTGTGCATTGGTGGGAAACTTTAGTTTGTGTTATTTCAAATGAATAATAAATTCCTTTCCTTTTCACTGATCTCTGGTATTAAAGAGACATCTTTCCTCAGGCGGTAGACATAACGAACCCAGAAGGTGAGGAGGAACCCCCTGGAGACTGTTAACAGTAGCAGGCCCTAATCTCCAGATTTTAGAGTCTTCCTGAGTTTCCTAGTTATGCTTGTTTGATGTGTTAGACTTTATCTATCTCTATTCATCACAGAGGCATCTGGTTCAACAAAGCATCAGTAAGAAAACACACACATCTGCCCACAGGCTGCCGTGTTGAAGGGAACTGGGCCCCACGGCAGCTCTTCTCTAGTTTCAGCAGGACTTTTCCACGCTGCTCTCCACAGCAGCCACACCACTTCACATTCCAGCCACGCGCACACGGTGCCGGTTCTCCCCTCCTTACCCGTGCTTGTCACCCCGCAATCCCACTTCTGGCTATCCATCCAAAAACTAGAAAGCAGGGTCTCAAAGAGTCATTTGGACACCCATGCTCATACCAGCACTATGCACGACAGCCAAGAGGTGAAAACCACCAAATGCCCGTTGACAGATGGATGGATAAATGAAACGTGGTGTATACGGAGAGTAAAGTATTCTGCCTTCGAAAAGAAAGAGGAAATCCTGTCACGTGGATGAATCCTGAGGGCCATGTGCTAAGTGAAATAAGCAGGAACAAGAAGACAAGTACTCCATGATCCCACTCGTATGAGGTATGGAAAGTAGTCAAATTCACAGAAACAGCAAACGCTGGTTTCCAGAGAGGGTGGGAAAGAGAAGCTGTTGTTTAAAGGGCAGAGTTTCAGTTTTGCAAGATGAAAAGTTCTGGAGATCTGTTTCATAACAATGGGAATATGTATTTAATACAACTGAGCTGTACACTTAGAAATGATTAAGATGGTACATTTTATGCTGTGTTTTTTACCCCAGTAATTAAAAAAAAGACAAAAAGTGCTCTCAGCTTCACATCCAAATGTTACCTACAGGTTTCTGGTGTTCCGTGCACTCACAGATAACACCTGTATCTAAAATAATCAAACCCACAGAAGCGGAGAGGGGTCACCTGGGGCTGGGGGGAGAGGGAAATGCAGAGCCGTTGTTCAATGAGTGTAACGTTCCAATCGTGCGGGATGAAAGAGCCCTGGAGACCTGCTGTACAACATAGTGCCCACAGTCCACAACACTCTGGCACACTTATAAATTTGGCTAAGTGGGTAGATCCCAAATTAAGTGTTCTTACTACAGTAAAAAAAAAGTAAAATAATAATAAATAGAGAATCTCAACCTCTCTAATAATCAAAGCAATGCAAATCGATGAACAAGAGAAAGACAGGGTACTGAGATACTAACACCAAAGGGAAGTTTCTTCCCGGAGAAAGCCTAATGATTCAGCATTAACAGTGACTACCCCCTGCTACCAGGAATCCCGACTGCCTCCCCATAGCTTTGCAGAAAGCTCATTAACCAAGTGGAGTACTTTCAGCTGACGCACAGAGGAGAATTTTACCCCACATTCCTGACACTCTGTGGTCACTGAAAGTCAGCTACCTTCCAGTGTCTGGATTCTTTCAGTGGCCCCTGTCTCCCCTTCACCTGTGACTAAATGGACCTTTCATCAATTTGCATCCTGTGGGAGCAATGCCAGTCTGGAATGGATGGTGTTACTGTGCACATAGCATTGGTAGAGATATGCCAGCCTGCAAGGAGCAGGGTTCCTAATGCAAGTCTGACAGGCACTTCATAACCCTGGAGCACTGGGCTGACCAGCTCCAAGCCCGCATTAGGCAGGGAAATCCACACTTGACTATAGCACAGCCAGGCTCTTGGTTGGAGTTCTGTGGTCTTTTGCTGAAAGCTACAGAGCCATTCCAATGCACCAGCGGGGGCAGGAAATGAATCACAATAAAACTGAACATGCTCATCTCTCTGGGTGTCGCACACCTATGTGCAGACTAGTCCCCGGATCCCCACCCACATGCCCAACTGGGGCCCTCATCCAGCTTGCTTGGGCTGGAGGGAATTCAGGTTTCTCATTCTTCCAGGTTATCACCTGACCTGTGTTCCCATATTCTCCCGTTACGGCAAATGCAAGAATAGAGAGGGAAACAGCATGATCTGGGGAGAAGGTGGTCGAGTATCTGTAAGCAGGTAAGAAGGGTTGCTGTCCTCATCAATCTCGTGAGCGGGCTGTTAGGCTGGGCCGGCCACTCTGTCACTGAGGAGCTTCCCCTGTGCTCTACAACCGCCTTTCCTTTTAGGGTTGAGCCCTGAGGTCATGCGAGTGGGTCATGTCAGAATCTAGAAGCATGTGTGGGCCTTGTTTTGCCCACTTGAAGTGGTCTCTTCCCACCACCCCTCCTTCTCCACCCATGTGGATGCTATTTTCCCCGCCATCCTTGCGTGTCTCTTCAAGGCCCCCTCACCCCACGAGTTCTGACCGCACAGTCCACAGCGAGTTCTCCACTCCCTCATCTCCCACGGTACTTCTTGCCCCTCCCACTACTTGGGGGCTTGCACTTACTTGTGTTATCATTTCATTTTTTGTGCGTACGTCTCGTATCTACCCCTAAATCCTAAACTCCTTAAAGTCCGTGATTATGAAGTAGGCTCTTGTGCATGGCCTACAATGCCTCCCATCACGGAATTTATCTTAAGAACACGATCACAGTTACTTACGATTGATTACTGGCAACCAATGTGTCAACCATAAAAACCACTCCAGAATTTATTTGCTCCCAGTCAAGCCGGAAAGAGCAGTAAGAGTCTGTCTCTCCTTCACTTAGTACTGCCGCCTGCTTCCTGACTCTCCACCTCCTAGGACTCAGTCCCCGGGAAACGGCTGGTCTCCTGTCCTTCAGAATCTCTGGAGACTGCTGGACTGGGTAAGGGCCAGGGGGCTGGTTGCTAAAATATCTCACAGTGTAGTACTTGTTTGGCGAACTTCTGAACTGCCTCCAATTTTTTTCAGAAACAATCACAACATTCTCAATTCTCAAAATCAACAAAACACTGTTCTAGGGGGACTGCTGATGTGAAATGAGTGAAAACAGTGAAATTCTTGAAGAATGAGTGTCACTGGCCAGGAAGAAGGCCCCTCAGTGATGGAGAGGACACTGCTGTCCATGGTGCCTGGGCTCAGCGACAGACGGGAGACGGGGGGATGTCCACATGGGCCTCACTGCCCATGCCCAGGTGCCCAGCCCCATCTCCTCTCTTCGATGATGCTTGGCATTGGATTAAAAAATAGACAAAGCCTTTTGTTCTTCAATCAGACATCATACCTACAATGCAAATACCACCAGTGTTTACATAAACATTATGAGCCGAATGGTTTGTGTCAACTCTGTTACCCAATGCAGGCTTGGATGACAGAACAATCAGAGGAGGCTCACTGAATGAAGAAAGGGGGTAGAAAAGGAGAGAAAGTCTCCCTTTGGGGCCAGCATTAGGCTTTCTCCCTCTTCCAGCCCTGATCACTTCTGCTCTCGAATAGCAAGTTACCCTCACAGAGTGCCTTGTGTCTGCACAGCGCCGTCATCTGCATTGCCTAATTTGTTTCTCAGAACAATCCTGGAAAGTACATGTGGTTCCCAGTTGGCTGGAAGAAACCAAGTCTCATGGAGGCCAACTGGGGAGACCTCGATGTGTCATGGGTAGTCAATAACAGAATCGGGTCTCAAAACATGGTCATATATCCACTTATTCAGTAAATAATTATGAAGGGCCCACTCTAGGCCAGACTTCTGCTGGGTGCCAGGGACAAAATGATGATCAAAACCCACACAGACTGTCCTTATGGACTCTGGAGCTAATTAAGAAGACAGGTCCTAACCAACTAATAACTAATCACAGCTGTGATCAGAGGAATGGAAATGATGACAAGAACTGACCTACAGGGAAGCCTGAGCTGAAGGGAGAGTTCAGAGGGAGACACAGGTGAGAGCTTTCCGGACAGAGGGGGTCACACAAGCAAGAGCCAGCACGTGCATTCCAGAACCTCTCAGGGGCAGCCTGGCAGTGGGCAGGGAGCAAGGGGGTACAGGGAGCTGCCGATAGAGTACGTGAGAGCCCGATCATACAGGGGCCGGTTTGCAATGGCGTGGGCTTCTGCTGAGTCTATTGATTTTCTGCTAAAAACAACGGATGCTGCTAAAATGTCTGAAGCAGGGGGATGATTCTGAGAAGTATCCATAATTGAAAAACATTTTCATGGACAATGGCATCCTATTTCCACCCCACAGGCATTTCAAGTCCAACTGAGAATCTGTGGAGGGGAGCCACAGCCCCACACCGGCCGCAGCTGTGCAATCAGAGGGCTTTGCTCTACACAGAAGGCCAGCATCCCTTCCTTCTTCCATCCTGGCAAACATCTCGGCAGGGCTCAGCACGTGAGGTTCTGTGCTGGCACCACCACAATGATGTTTCAGGCTCAGACTCTGCTCTAGGACCGGAGCCACCGGGACGAAGAGCTGTAGAACAAAGTGGAGACTGATGCCTTCCTCTCGATAAAGGGAAAGGACATATTCACAGAATGACTGACTTTCCTCAAGGCTCTGGACACTTGGGTTGGTGTCCAGAACACATTGTTTTCTGACACTTGTTCTAGCAGTGAAGTCAGAGGCTGTGCTGAGTCATTCTGTTTTATGCAATCTCTTCCTTTTACTTTTTGGACATATGCAAGCGTTATTGCTATATTTTTGCAATTCACAATATGACTCTGAGTCAGTTGCTTTTCAGGGATTTTGCTAAAAATATAGGGTTTTCAATCAACCCATTTGAATATTCTTCAACTCAGGAAAGTTTTTTTAAGCTTAAATATATTGTTAGCTATTGCCTCTATTTGGAATGCTCTGATACATCCTCAGGAACATATAAACTGATTAAGTTTCTTCTCTAGTCTCCACCATATAAATAAATAAATATGTATGTTATCTATATATCTGTACATATACACATATATGTACGCACACACAAATGTGTGGATGTACAAGTGTAAATTATTTGTTATGCCTTTGTATAGAATATCACCTTATCTCTCATCTTCATTATCTCTTTCTCCTCTGAATTCTGAGAGCTCTTCTGTTTGCCTTCTACATCATTGATTTGATGTTCAGTAATATCCATTCTTCTCATTACTTCCTCTGATGAGAATTTAAATTCTACTTTGTTTTTAATTTCTTCATCCTTTGTTATCACACCAGTTGCCCTGATTATATCTCTGGTTGTTCTCTCCTTCTAGTGTTCTGCTTTTGTTTCATAAATACCAAGTCTTCTAGCCTTTTATTGAGGCAGCTAAAGAGTTATTAAAACTTCCCTTGTGATCTTTACAGTAAATAGTTTTAATAAGCCTGCTCCTCCTCTGAATTTTCAGAATGATGTATCTTCTCACTTATTTTGCAGAAAGTTCTGTCTCATAGGAAATGTATTCTTGTTGCTTATTTTATTTTATTTTTATTAAAACTCAAATGAGGAGCCATCTATCCAGGCCTGCATTTGCCAAGAGATAAGGAGTTTGGAATGTCCTTGACCCAACTTTCTGTTCTGTTTATTTTTTATCTAAAACCCTTGTCAAATCCATAGACCGTTGTGTACAATTCAGACTGGTCCCCAGTCTTGAATGGACTTTCCTCAAGGGCAGCTCTGCCAGGCTCCATGACGTCTTCCCCAACTCTGACTGGCTACTTATCTGCTGTGCTGAACAGATGGGGCACATAGAAACCTCTCTCTGCACCTGCTTTCAGCCCCATTACTCGTAGGCTCAGTACCAGCAAGGATATCATGAACCCAGCAAGTCCCCTCATCACCACTGCCGCCCACCGGAGGTCCCAATCTCTGAATGGAGGTGTTACCCTGAAAGTGAGAGAGGAGATATGTTGTGGTAACATGAAGTGATTGACATATCAGCCATGCGGTAATAGAGATGGATGTGTGGTTTTCTAGTTAATACAAGTCCTGCATTGCACATCACATGTAGCCATGTGGAATGGGCACAGAGAGTACCTTCTACCTCCTCTTAGGAGGGCAACCTTAGTTCGTTTCTAAGCACAGGTAAGCTGCTGACTGTGTTCTCAACCCAATTCTCAGCCACGTAATTTGTGGAAATTTCTGTCAAGTTCTGGCAATGGGTTAACTATTGGTCATATTCTCCATATTTTTCAATGTCTTCCAGAGTACTTTATTCAGAAGCCAAGAGGGGGTTGTGGAGGGATCATTTAAACCCTACTCTACACATTTTTTATAGAGACTTCTTCTCCTTAGTGTCAAAATTCAACTGTAAGAATTATCTCCAAAGCTAAGAAGAGAGCAGGATAGGGAATATGAGGGCTGGGAAAATTCAGCCCACTCCTCCCAGCTCTGCACATTCTCACCATCTGTTGAACGGAGAACCTATAATACAAAGTATAAAGACGTTAACCTTTTGGTGTTCATTCTGCCTGCCTTTGGGGAAAAGATTCCAGGAGCACAAGACCAAAACCCATGCCTGAAAACTTGGCAGTAATCAAACCAAAAAAATAAAAACAAATACAAATGTGAAAGTTCAACTACAGGCTAGATTCTGGGTCTAGCTCTGTTCCCACCTGGCTGTATGACTTTAGAAAAATTCCCTTACTCCAAGCTTTGGGGGCACGCACTCATTTAAAAGGTTGCTGCTCTAAATTCGAGGTTCTCAACAAGGAGAGACGTTTGCCAGAACTGTATCATATACACGAGGAGTGTGAAGACAGATAAATGACTGAGAACACCTACATCTCTCCCCAGAGTGGCAGCCAAGTCTAAAATCCTATGGTTTTATGAAAACTGACTTTGGCCAAAGAGAAGTAGTGTTCTTGGTGAAATTTGGTCCTACACCCCAAAGGCACCTAAGTTCCCTAAACTACCAGGAAATGCTCATGCCAATATTTCTGGAGTGGCTTAGCCCAAGCTTACTTCAGAGCACTGGTTTGCTCTTTCCAAAGAGGTAATGCTCCTTAGCTTGTCCAGTCAGCTATGTTACATTCAAACAAAGACAAACAGTAAATGTAAAACCCATTAAAGCAAACCAGGCATAAAATAGTTTGGGCAAATGTATACTGCACAAAATAGATAGTTTTGTCTTATTTTTGTTTCTTTCCAGTTGGATGGGGAAGGGAACAGAAAACCTAGAGCTCTTGTATTTCAATGTGAAAAGAGGAAATGGCGCCCCCTAGTGATGTCTCTACTTTGTCTTCCACAAGTTACACACAGAGCCACCTCATAGGGTTGTACATTCCTATAGATGATAATGTCAGTGGCATTCTCTGGGTCATATACTGTACCTCCTAGACAACCATACACAGCAACTCTTTCACATACACATGTGAACACATACATGTACATACCCAACATATCCACATGCACATATCCTCTTGCATGTGCTCAACATACACACACATACCAAGCACATATACACACAAGTACATACAACATATACACTCATACATAAACACTAATGCACACACACAAATACAAGCACTTGCATCATACAGAGCATGAACAATACATGTATACTTAATATACAGACACACACATACTTAAAAATATATATGCGTCCACACATGTGCACACACACATCTTCAAATATATACATTTGCAACAAGCCTGTGTATGCATGCATGCGTGTGTAACATGAGCACACATATACATACATGTAAAGTCATGCACCTGTACATACATACACACACTGACTCAATGACATAAGTTATAATTAATCATTCAGAACAATGGTAATTTTATTGAGCATCTATTATATGACAGGTACCTTTCTGAAAAATTTACATGTATTAACTCATTTAAACCTAAAAAATTCCAGGAGATTGGTCATATTTTAACCCCCATTTTACCCATGCAGTCTGTTAACTGCAACAAAGGAAAGTTCAGGAACTTGCCTGCAGTTACAGAACAAGTAAGGATGGAAACCACTGTCTGAAGGGGTCCACACTGGGAACTGTACAAATGTTAATTATGTCTAAGGTATTGGAATGCATTTCTGTGGGTAAGAAAATGGTTTGTGATAATGTCTGTGGGGCATCAGAGTCAGACTGCCATGACCTCTCACCAGCCCTTTCAAAACATTTTATTCCTTTCCCGATGCCTTCTCTAATTATCCACGCCCCCCTCACCATTCCCACCTCCATCCTGTACACACACACACACACACACACACTCACTCACTCACTCACTTTAGCAGTCTTCTATCTTCAGCTCTTGTGTCCACACATTTGTAGTTGTTTATGAATATATATACTATGTATTGAATGCCTGCTATATGGAAGATGCTTTTCATATATTTCTACATTATTTAATGCTCATAGCATCCCTGCAAGTTCCTTAGTACAGTTCCTACTTTACAAGAAGAAACTAAAGCACAGAGAGAGAAAACTTACTTGAGAATCTGTAACTAGTAAATGGCTGATCAGGTGTGAAAACCAGGCATTCTAGTTCCAAAGCTCATGCTGTTTTCACTATGTCACCCAGCTTCTCTCTTTTCACCCCATAAAAATTCCTACCGTGTCTACCCACAGTTCGCAGCAGTTGTGAAGGATGAAATCCAGTAAGCCAAGAGATTTAAAGATATTTGAAATGCAACTGCCAGATTAATTTTTGTACGTGGGGACAAACTATAGCCTAGTTTCATTCTTTTGCATGTGGCTTTCCAGCACCATTTATTGAAGAGGCTTCCATCTCTCCATGGTGTTTTTGGGTGCTTTGTTGAAAATGATTTGCCCATATACATGCAGTTTCATTTCTGGGCTCTCAGTTCTATTCCATTGGTCTGTGTGTCTAAACTTATGAACCTTGGTCTTAGAAAAGATTTTATAAATCTGACCCCAAAGGCAGGGAAGTGAGGGCAAAAATAAATGAATGCAACTATATTATACTAAAAAGCTCTGCACAGCAAAAGAAACTGCCCACAAAACAAAAAGGCAACCAACCAAATGGGAGAAGTTTTGGCAAACAACAGCTCTGACTAGGGGTTAATATCCAAGATAACGTAAAGAACTCATACAACTCAACACCAAACAAACAGTCCAATTAAAAGTGAGCAGAGGACCTGAAGAGACACTTCTCCCCAGAAGACATACAAATGACCAACAGATCTGTGAAAAGATGTCCAATTTCACTAGCTATTAGGGAAATGCAAGTCAAAACAATGAGATGCCTCCTCACATCTGTTAGAATTGCATTATCAACAAGACAAGTAATAACAAATGCTGGAGAGGCTGTGGAGAAAAATTCTGAATGAGGGTTCCTGATGGTCAGAATGTACAAAAACTGATACAGCCACTATGGAAAATAGCATGGAGGCTTCTTCAAAAATTAAGAATAAAGTTACCATTTGACCCAGTGATACACCTCTGGTTATCTACCTGAAAATTTTAAGACATTTTTGCAAAGATACATACACCCCTATGTTCACTGCAGCACTGTTCCCAGTGGCCAAGACACGGATACAAAGTGTCCCTCGGCAGATGACTGGATACAAAATGTCCCTCGGCAGATGGCAGAAGTGGTGCATGTTTACGATGGCACACTGCGCAGCCGGAAGAAAAGATGAAATACTGCCATTCGCAACCACGTGGATGGACCTTGAGAATATTATGCTAAGTGAAATAAATGAGTCATAAAAAGCCAAGAACCATATTATTTCACTTACATGTGGGATATAAAACTTTAACTGATTGACACAGACAAAGGCATGGTGGTTACCAGAGGGAAGGGGGTGGGGAGAGAGTCGAGGGTAAAGGGGGCCAAACACATGGTGATGGAAAATGACGGAACTTTGCGTGGTGGCACACAGTGTAGTGTACAGATCACGCATCACAGAAAGGTACACTTGAAACCTACATAATTTTATTAACCAATGTCACCCCAATGACTTTGATTTTTAAAAATAAAATTAAAGAAAGAAATACAACAGCTGGATTCAGTTACAAATAATATAAATCACGTGGCCCATTTAGGAGAAAGAAGTTTAATACAGGTGATTGCATGTGTGCAAGCTTATGGGAAGGCCTAAAGGAGCAAGCAGGCTCTGCCACAGTCGGGAATCTGGCATTAGGAAGATGCTGTGGCAGCTGCTGACTCAGGGTCACACTCTGCCAGCTGTGATCTTGGGACTGGGTGGTCCCTTTTTAGAACAGCTGGCCCTGGAGCAATGTCATGCCTGCTGGACTCTCATGAGTAAACAGAATGTCTCCTGCCATACGACTGTTCTCTCTTCCAAACTGACTTTTGAATTTCAATATCTTTTAACTGCGCCCAGTTGGTAGAACTCAAATCAGATCTAAATCCCTAGTGCAAGGAAGTCTGAGGAAGAAAGGTTACAGTTTCACTGGCAGGACACCGGCACACGAGAAAGACTGAAGCAAGCATGGAGAGACCCAATATACAGCCCCCGCCGCATCACCTTTAACAGAAAAGAAATGAATGTCTGAAAGGAAGACTGCTGAGAGTATTACATTCAAGTAAGGGAGCTTGTCAGTCACCCAGCAAATAGCTCCACAGAGGAAACCACCTATTCCGCCCATCAGCAAAGCCAATTCTTTGCAATGAAGAGCCAGCTTTGCCTGGGAACCTTTTAATATTCCCCTTGTGACCAGAAGGACCTACCAATACTGCCCTCCATTCAAGCTACTCCCAGTCTCAACACTGAGAGTGTCTCCCAACACCAGGAGGTGGGGCCCGCCTGTGGTGGGCTGCAGGAGGTGGGCACTTCCTGAGAGCTGTCATGTACTGGTCTCTCACCGCTGGGATCCGGCCCAACACTTGGCATTTACTTTCCACACAGAGGACTTGGCAGGGAGAGAAACCATCCCAATCCATACCAAGCAAAATGAAACACTTCTTTCTCCCAATTCTCAAGTCAAAAAAAGTGTTGCAACGACTCCCTTCTGCAAAATCACCTTTATTTTAATGAGTCTGTGCGCCTGACTTCACGTCAGATGGGCTGCAACCCAGATGTGACAAGTCAAAGCAACTCTACAGCCATCTGAATGAAAGAATGCATTTCTTCAAAAGGGAAAGTTAATTTTTGAACACCTTCCATGAGCCAGACAGTGTTCTAGGATATCTATATGTTACTTGATACCTCCTTATGTCAAATCTATAAAATAATCATTACTACTCCCTCAACTTTACCAATGGTGAAACTAAGGCTCAGAAATTTAAAAATCTGCCCCAGGCACACAGCTCTTTCTCCGCGGAGCAGGGATTCAGACCTAAATCTCTGACTCTGCAGCCCTCATGGCTCCCGTTACGTGAGCATTCTCATCCCTTTGTGAACACATCCCCCTGCCCAAAAAAAACTCTGCCAAGCATTCCTTTCAGTAGCTTATGTTACAAAAATAACAGAGTCTTTTATTTTTCCAAATAGGGAGTTATTAAATTTCACTTCCAAATATAGAATTATTATGTGATCCTACTCTTCTCTTTCAAACTATACATCATCCCAACTCCTCCAGGGGTTATAATGGCACACTGTTTCCCTCGCCACTGCTGTTATGCCTGAAGTGTCACAATAACATCAACCAGTGGAAAGCAATTGAGAGGGAAGTCAAGGCAATTTCCAAACAAACTCAAGTCATGAAATTTATAACAACAGTCACCTTAGCGTAAGATACCCCAAACCAAAGTTTGGCTCTCTTGCCAGCTGGCTGCTTCATTTATACACATGTGATATTCCACATGCTTTAAAGAGCTGTGAAGACGAATTCTAAAATTTTGCTACAAAAATACTTTCTTGTTTCAAAGACTATACAAAGGAAGTTAAAGTGTTATTTTTGGATAACAAGACATCTTTAACTAAATTGATCCCTATCCTGGAATAAACCAATACTCACATCAAAAAGTGGCTACTTCCTTCCTTGGATAAATGCAAGTGTAATACTCTGAAAAATAACTGTCTCAGAAGTCTATGGACCTCTAAACTTCTAAAGAATGGAGGTTTCTTTTACATTGGACCTAGGAAGTGTGCCGCAGTGAAAGAACGCTGGTTTTTAAAGTTGCTTTATCATTTTCATTTCATCTGGGTGGAATCCTCTTCTTCATCATCCCATTATTGATTGTACTGGCTGTCTTTCTCATCTCTTTTTGGGGGGATTTTATTTGCAAGCTTATTTTTGTGTTAAAGTTGTTTTTCTTCCTCTCCTTCCTCCCTGCACAGCTTTTTATGGTAACTTTACTCCCAGATCAGAACTAAGACTATCAGTGGTAAGAGTTACAACACAGAGCAGTATTGGGAATATGACAGACACCCACCTAGAGAGCACCTTGCTTTGGTTCTTGGCTCAGAGTCTGGATCAGGGTGACTTTCTAGGCGCTGGTCTGAAAGGCGTCAGCCCAAGGCACTGGTCAGCGGCAGGTTTCCCAGCTTCCTTTATTTAACAGGAAGTAGAAATCCCACCAGAGCCCTGGTTTCAAACGCAAGGCCTGACTCTCTTTCCCCACCTTGTAAGAAGCAATTTTAAGACCATCAGCTCAGAAGAACCAAACTGCCAGCCCCCAAGCATGTGTCCAGTCCTGACTCCAGTCTGTCTGCAGCTTCAGCCCCACCACTACCAGCTGGTATTTCTGATCTCATTCATGAGATGTTTACTCTGAACACGAAAGATTTTAATATTCTCTTTTTAAATTAAAGCCTGTCTTCAGTTCTCATGTTACATTATTATGGAGTCAGTCCTTAAGATTTAAGTTCCAAAGACATTGGATATAAAAACATTTCCCTAAGTAGTTTGAATGACCCATACATGGGCATTACTCTACGTAATTCTATGGGGAAGTTGGTATCTACTTAATTCAACAAATACTACATGGTCAGATTAATGACAGATCCACTGGAGAGAGTTTCTGGGTTTCTGGCTGAGGACTCAAGAAATCCTAAGAGTAAAATCATGGCACCCAGCCCTACCACAACCCCCTCCAAACCCATTAACAGGCATCACGGATTAATCACACTCTTCCCCTCCCCCCACCCCAACCCTCAAGCAGACTCAGAACCCTTCCCAACACCCAGCACGGCCAGCCCACTCCAACCAGCTGGTGTCACGGAACAAAACCTATTTCCCATAACTGGCTCGAGACAAAAGCAAGACCGTGGCCAAAGCAAAAGTCACGTGTACAAGAACTCATTATAACAAATAGTAGTTACATTTAATAAGACAACCTGGAATTAATACTGACATTTATAAAATAAATGAATAGTACCTGCTGAGAAGAATCAAAGATAAAATATGTTGCCTTTTCTCATTTGTTTGTTTGACTTTATAGCCTAAGTAAACCTGATTAAAATCTACCCCCGTGTGGAAAAAAAAGTCAACTTTTAAAAGTTAAAACAAGTCTGTGTCTGTTACAAGGAATTCTTTTCAGTCTAGGGTAATATATTTTTCCCAGCACAACAATCTCAGCCAAGGGACTCAACACTGCTTAATTTCTTTTGTTCTAACAGCTTCTCTTGCAATATTTCCACCATCCCTTATGCAGCATTCATTATCTGGAATGTGGAAGCTCAAATTAGCGGTTTCCATCATCGAGCAATGGAATTTCTGAAAATGACGGCAGCATTTCGAATCAGCGTGCAGTCCTTCCCGGTACTCCCTGGTGACTTCGCGTCGCTGATCACAGGCCTGCAGCTTCCTGGCTCTGGAGCTGCTCTTTCTGAAGGCTTCCTCATTTCAGAGCTATTTTAATCAACTCCATTGTTTTATTAAAAGAATCACAAATCTCTCTTCATTCATTTCCTTTCTGAGGTAACTTTTGAAAGCCGTATAATACAATAAACTTTAAAACCCTGGATTGCCTCTTGTTTAAAAATTTTTATATTCTAAACTGAATATAAGCATTGGCATCAGATCTTCCTGGCTAGAGATGTGAAACAGGTGATGGACGTAGACAGAAACATCTGGGGTGCTGAGCCTATGGGTTTGCTTCGCTGGGGAGTAGGGTCTCATCCACTATCGAACTGCCCGTGTATTTATATCGTTTAAACTATAACCGAGAGGGTGTATCCTTAACTTCAGCACTTGACAATGACAAAAGGAATTGTCAGGATTATTGAATTAAATTTACTATATATATTTTTATGTAGCAATACATAGCAATGCAGACTAAGGGGTTAGCAGCTGGTAAGAAACTTTGATGGTCGCAGCTAAGGAAACAGTTGTCTTTATTTCACCTCTATGTGGCTCTGCATCATTGTTCTGTCCCTGAAAGGTCTCATTGAAGAATCCTTGTTACTCTCACAGGTCTCGGGTAGGCTTCCATTACTGACCCTGGGAGGCTGCAAAGGGTCGCAGCAGCTCTCCCTCTCTGCCTCCGCAGCTGGGGATGGGCGTCTGCACAGCAGCTCACTGTGACACTGACACATCTGAGCTCCATGGCGTTAGGCGAGCAGGGTAAGCGGCGCCTTCTGCGAGTGCCGTCGCTGCGTCTGCACTGCGTTGTGATGCCTGCTGTGCAACATCAGTGCACAATCTCCAGTCACTTCATGAAAGTGACTTAGGAACATCCAGGGCGCTGCTACTGAAGCGTCTTCACACCCTGTCAGGGGACTGGGGCTGTCCTTCACAAGTCAGAGGGCACCATCGGAAACAATTCATCTGCTTTCTGACCTTCCTGACCTACAATGTCCTGAATGGTGGAGCAGGACGTTGGCCACAAAAATGAGCTAGAGACCACCCACACCAAGAGAATGCATCTCTATGGCCCTCTCAGGCTCCAAGGAATGCACAGCCACATGAAATGGAGAGTCGCTGACTCAAATAGCAGAAAAGAAAGCAGAGATGGTATGCTGAATTCTACCTTTAATTCTACTTCTTTCACTCAACCTGACTCCCTCACCCTACTAATGCCTTCATTCTTTGAGCCCCTGCTACGCACTCACTGGGCCGCCCTGCCATAGGTCCACGCCTTAGTTTTTACTCTGCAACCCATCTTTGAGATGGAGTACTCCCCCCTATACACATGGGTCCCTCTTTTCATCTGCCTGATGTATAGACTCGTGTCACATGCTCAATAAATACTATTCTTTGATAGCAGAGCACTCCTGATTCACTAAGGATGCAATTTACAAGGATCTGTTTGTTACATAAGCCTTCCCAGAATAAAAGCTAACGTGCCACAAAAGCCAACTCTCTCGGGCAGAGCCACTGTCAAGCATTTCTCCTTGAAATGCAGCAGGTATAGACTAGAGGCTGGACAGGAGCCAGCAGACTGTGCCCCAATCCCACTAGGTAAGAGCTGGTCTGCTCCTGTCACCCCAGTAAGGACCACTCTAGGTGCAGAGCAGGTCCAGGGGATACCAGTGTCAGAATGGAAATCACCTCATCACTGCCCCGAGCCCGGTGGAAATGCTAGCATCTTGCATCACCCCTGTATTCCTTCGAGCCAGCCGGGGGCCTCGCTCAGAGGCCACATCATGACAGCAGAGCAGCCAGTGTTCTGCTCTGGGGTGAAGAGAGGCCAGCTCTAGATCATTTTCTCATCTTCATGGATTATTTTGCACCTTCCTAAAAAGAAATGAGTTCTGGGGCCAATGGTGAAAAAGCCACTGTGAGACCTGTGACCCAAGCAGAGGGGCAAGGAGACCTGCATGGCCTGCGGTGCCAATGAGGAAATGGAAGTCTAGGCATTCTCCCTGTATCACCCTACAGCAGACCTAAACAGCTGCGAGTTCCAACCTTCCAACCAGGTGCCGTTATTGTACGGGATCCCCTCCCCAAAGGAATCGATAGCTGCTTCTGTCTATAACAACACCCTTCAACTATCCAAGTAACATCAGTTTAAAATTAAAACATGACGCAGCCTCCAACACAACAAGGCTACTTTGAGTGATTTATTTAGTCTGCAGACAATGTTTGGTGTGTGTGTGTGTGTGTGTGTGTGTGTGTGTGTGTGTGTAGTCACTCATGAATCCTATAAAATAATTCTGCATTCACTAAAATGTACAGTCCACAAATTGAGAATAACACTGTTCATTTGACATGTGTTGGCCAAAAATGAACATTGTCTTGAGCTGCTATATTATTTACTTAAAAGTAAACTAAGACAAAGGATCTCATTTGTGTTATTCAGTTTCATCCCCAGGCCCTGGAGCACTGAACTGTCATAGTAGGCGTTAATTAGATGATTGTTAAATGTTACATGAATTCATGTAATTTACTTTCATTTTTCACGTACTCGTGGTTTCTTTCTCCAACTCGGTTGTGTGTTATTGGGATGAGGGCTCTTTATTCACTGCAGCACTGTGCAGTAGTTGCTCCTTAAATATCTGAGCAGTTCCCACATTGTAATCCATGACGAAATTTTCTGGGTGAGGTGACAGGGGTGTAGAGTGAAATACAGAGTTCAGTGGTCAAACGAATTTGCAGTACAAATCTGCCGTGAGAATTCACAACGCACATCAGCAATACTGCAGAGCCCGAGACCCTGCAGTGAAGAAGCACAATGTATTTTCAACAACCAATTTTTCTCAGCTTTGAACACGGCCCCATTTTATGTGGCACGTCCATTAGTTCCTTGTAGAACAAGGTCCCGTGGATTCTCTACCCATTTGAAAACGCCAGCCTTCGTGTCTACCTCTCTGTATGTTAGTATGTTCTTCACATAATGGCACCGTGGGAAAAGACTTAGTTTAGACACCAAAAGAACCAAGTGCTGGCCCTAGTTCTCATGTTAACTAACATGATTGAGAGCAAATCATTTCACGATGGGTTGTGCTGGGTATGTCATCTGCCAGGGAACATTGCTGAAGAGTGAGAAAAACCAGTAGTTACAAATTTTTTGTATTTTCTAACCATGGAGTGCTGGAATGTGAATTCCTAGCTATTTTAGCTTCCACTGTAACTTACATGATGTCATTGATTTGTGTTTGAAAATTGAGAATCATTACGCAAGGTATAATATATCAAAACATCAAGTCATATACCTTAAATATAGTATACTCAGTTTTTCGCCAATTACATCTTAGTAAAGCTGAGGGGGAAAGGTCACCTTAACACTGCAATAAGAAAGCAGTTGCAACAGAGAAATTAGAACCTAACTGGCGTTCACTGAATCAGCTGCCACGACAGAGGCGCCTCTCAGAGCCTGCTCTGCTTCCCTTGCTCGGTGGGCCGTGGAAACGGCACAGCTGCCTGAGTAAACTCTGGCTAAAAAGTACAACAGAGTGCCGTGCAACACCCAGGAACTTGAGCTGGTACGTGCCCTCTGCCTCTCTTGTTCCTTTCTTCCCCTTTGTTTTGCCCCTTGGGCTGTGGATGTGGCAGCTAGAACACACAGGACAAGGGCCATGCCTTAGGGACAGTGCAGAGAGAGCAGGAGCCTGGCTCCCTGAGGACTTCGTGGCCAGAGTCACTACAGCAGCTCCGGACTGCCAATCCAAAACCTTCACACAAGAGACAAGCGAGTTTCTAGTTTATTTAGGTCACTAGTGTTTGGGTTTTTTCCATTATTCTCAGCTGAATCTAACTTGAATGAAAACCGCAGTTTATGCCTGGAAGTTGGGGACTGTGTGGGAACAAACCCAGAATAAATGACATTGGCGCAGTGTAAGCTACTGGGGGAAGTGAAGAGGACACGGATACAACAGGACGAAGAAGAGTCCCTGTTTTCATGTGGCAAATAGGTGATTATACTGCGTGTACTCTACCTAAGTGTACCACATGCTGACCAAGACATCCTAGAACATTCAAGGACATACAGGGGGAAAAATAAAAATGTGTATTTTGTGCTCCTTCACTATGAATGAGATAAACTCAGCCCAGAGCTCACTGGTCTGCAAGCTGAGGTGGAGAGTTAGGAGCCCTCCAAAGGACGTTCTTTCTGCCTGGAACGTTGGAGGCTTCCAGGCCTGGAAGGCTTTTACATCCTAAACTGAAACAATAAGAAGCAAGTTTCAAAGCTGCAGCCTTTCCAAGAGACCACTGATGCTCTGGCATACAAAGGCCACGTAAATGTCATGACATTTTTCTGTTTGAAACCAAATTAAAGGTGCTGCCTTCCCACCCAAGCTAATGTTTCATACAGCCCCAAGATAGGGAACATCAGATTATAAGAGAAGGGCATGGAGCAGGGCCCAAGAGGTAAAAAATTAGTGTCTTCAACCTTAAAATTATGTCTAGACATGGTCTTGGCTAGAACCTTGTACATGCAACTGCCCAGAATTTTACTAAGTAAGCATGAGAATTTATAGTCATAGAAACTATAAGCTTTGCCTGTAAAAACTTAGGCAGCTTTAATCTTTTAGTGCCACCCTGGCCCACAAACTTGCATCAACATGAAGCAATCTTTGTAAATTATACAGGCCCCTAGAAATGCATCCCTTCTAAAGAGCTCAGATTTAACCTGGATGATACTAGTCATGGGCAGAGCCAAGGGCCACAGAGGACAAAAGATAAGGAGATTCTGCCCAGACAGCAGAACCAGGGTTCCAGAAGAGTTCATTAATCTCGGACGCTATGCTACCACTGTGGAGAGGGATCATCACTACTCGTGCCCAAAAAGATTTGATAATTGCTACGGACAGGCTTTCCTTTCCCCCTTTTCCAAAGAGGAGTTTCCATTGTAAGTATCTTGTTTCCACTCCCCTACCTCCTATTGTGGTATTTGAAGGTGGAGAGCCTGTGTGTTAGTTTATGAATTGCTGGTCCATGAAGAGCCACATCTGGGAAGGAGTTTGTACCGTTCAGAGATCCTGTGAGCTAAGATGGGACTTGGGACCTTGGGAAAGTACTCTATCAGTGGGAAGGTGAATATACCCAGATATGTCATGGTCAAATAAGTAGACTATTTCAGAGCCCTCTGTTTGTACACAAATCCATATTTTCTTTTTCTTCCATGACAATTGTGCCTCCAAATTTTACCCGGGCACATGGACACCCAACATAAACATGTGGTAGAAGTAGTAAAATATTGTCAGATACTGCAGACATTTTGAAAATAGAGCCCCAAGAATTTGCTGAAGGGGTCGAGCAAGATGGAGAGGGGACATAAAGGAATCAAGGGTGACTCCAAGTTCCGTGGCCTGAGCAGCTGGAATGATAGAGCTGTCACTTCCTGAAACAGAAAAGGCTGGATGAAAGGCATGTAAGGAGGAGGAAAGCCCCAGAGTCCAGTTTTGAATTTATCAAGAAACCTCTGCAGAGTTGTAAGCAGGCAGTGAGATACAAATTAGAGCTCAGAAGAGATGCTAGGGCTGGAGACAAAAATTCTGAAATCATTGGCTCACTGAGACTACTAAAGCCCTAGTGTCAGATGAGGTCACCTAGAGAGCAAGAATATGTGAAGAAAAGTTCAAAATCAATCCCTGGGCCCTCCAGTGCTTAGAGTTTGAAACATGAGGAAGAACCAGGATGAGAACTGAAAAGCAGCAGCCAGTAAAGGGAGATAGTGTATCAAGAAGTAGAAAGTTAATCAACTATATCAAACGCCGCTCAGAATTTGACTTAGTTGTCCTTTGGAGCATCTACTGAATATACAAACGTGAAGATCGTTGTTAACCTTGACAAGAGCCATTTCAGTTCGCAGGAGGAGCTTGTAAAGCTTGATGGCAGTGCAGAAAGAAGTGGCAACTAACAGATATTTTGGGGGTTGGGCAGGGGATGGAAAAAACCTTGAAACAAAGATTATTAAGTGTCCTGTCCTGTGCAGCCTTCCACGTATGTCTGCCTCCCATTGTCACTCCTATTGAGTTATTTTATAACTCAGTAAATTATCTAAAGAACTGAACATAGAGCAAATGATTTGTATTCAAAGAAATGCAAGTGAAATTTTCCCAGTGGAAATGCAATTGGCATCCCCATGTAGGAAAAGATATTCCAAACATGGCATTTTATCTTTCCATGGCCTTTGATCACTTTTGTATATATCAGCAAATTCATTTCCTTATTGCCATTGTTATCAGTGGGGAACAAGTTCTTGGGGTGTCAAGAGGAAGAGAATTTCCTGAGACTCACAAAGGAGGACGGGGTTCTGTAGTCAACTTTATTGACGATGTCAAATTAAGGGTGTTCCCCTCCTGACTTCCCAATGTCCCACCTCTGTCTGTCATACCACAGAAAAAGTCCACAGCAAAGCCAAGACAAAAGCCAGTGTCCAGAGTTCCTGCTCTGTGTTACAGTCCAGTCCAGTCCAGCATCTGGACAGTGTGACGTGTGTTTCCAGCTACAGCCCATTGCTGTGCTGCAGCCTGGAAAAGACCAGAAGCTTTTTCAAAAATCCCAATCAACTTCCCAAGTTTTCCCTAGCTTTGGATGGGTTTGCATCCCCTAGTTAGACTGACCTCTGTGCTCCAGCACCTCCTCCGGCACTCCCCAACAGTCTGGCACCAGAACAGGAAAGGAAGGAGTGTTAATCCCCTTGGTGCAGCAAGGGTGAGATGCCCTGGAGTGCAAAAAGCTGTAGCTTCCTGGTGGAGCAAACAGGCTTATGTTCCCGACTTTATTCAGCTCCGTGTCTAGTGCCCTTTGGCCCCCTTTCTCATCAATAATTAGCTAAATACCTACAGCAACACTATAACCTATGTATTTGCCTGTTCTTTGAATTCTCTTTTGATAGAGTTTTAATATTTACTGGTTCTATCATTATTTAATGAGCTAAATGAAAGCCTGTGGTGTGTTTTCATTCTATATTTGTTATATATCATAACTTTCTTTTTGAAAATTGTCCTGTAACACTCCTCTCCTCACTCAGATCTTTTGAAATGAAAAGAACCATAATTTCAAAAGAATATCCCATACCAGCACTAAAAACAAGAAAGTTGACCATCAGCAGATCAGAAATCAGAGGAATCCTTGAAGACAAAAAGCACCTGGAATCAGAACAGCCAGGAAACATGAGCCAGGAAAAATTACAGCTCTGCTGCCACAGAGGGAACTTCAGTTCTTCCCCACAGAGCCTGAGACACCTCAAAGTCAGATCCAACAAACCAAAGTTGAAAAGTGGCATCCACCTTGCAAGAATGAACCCTGTCAGGCCATAGCAGCAATGCACATCCACTCTCAGGATAAAATGCAGAAAACTCCTTTTTAAAATAAGCACATATACTTGGGGAAAGAGTGTTCTTGCAGGGATATTGGGAGCCTGAAAGAACCAGAGATCCTGAGAAAACTTGGACCTCAACCATGGAGAAGGAGGAAAGATTGAACCCAGCAGTGAAAATGCACTAAAGCAGTCCACCTCTGGGACAAAGACTCCTGAAGGCGGCCGATGGAGTAGCCGCCATCTTGCTCCTACCTGCTTCCCACTCACACCTAACCTAACCACATTCACCCAAACCTACTATTTTCCATTTAGTCATTAAAGAGAGATGTGTTGTGGCACCTTTCCCATTCTCGATGATTGAACAGAGAACACTGGCACATTTTGAGAGTGTATTAAAGAACTCCTTTCTACCTGGGTCTGCAAACTTGAGCCCAGCTTTCAAAATTGATATTATCTATCATGTCTGTTTGTTCCAACTTTCCCAATTTGAAAAGCACTCTTCCTGCTGTGAGATATGAAAGTATCTCCCCCTTTGTGATCTGGTCATCCTACCACCCTCCCTGAGAGTAGGCGAGCGAGGCCTTCCATGTGGTGCTGTAAGGGGAGTGAGCACCACAGGCGCAATGTTTGCGTGCAGGGTATATGGACAGCACCCCCACCGTGGCACCTGAAATGCTTCCAAGTCCCAATCCTTGTCAGGTATCTCACCACGAAGCCACACATCTAGACTTGACAGTAACGTGGCACAGGCCATCCACCAGGATGCACCAGGGCATTTACACATTATCACCGATTAGAGCAGTAGGATGCTCAATGTTTCAGATGCCTTCCTCACTTTTTCCTAAATCCGAATCCTCCCTGGAAGATGGTCATGTCTTAGGTGCACCCATTAGTGATTCAACTCCGTAACTGATATGAGACTTTAAGCACTCGGCTACCCCAAAAGGAGGATATTTGAGGGTTATTGATTAAAGGCATTTCTTATAGCCCTCAAAATATACTATAAATGTGGGACAAAAGTAGGGTTACAGTTGTGAGTACGTGAAACAGTTTAATTATTATATTATTGTATTATTATTAATACAATAATTCATTATTGTATTATTTTCTATAGGAACAACTGTATACCTACTTTTGCCCTGCCCTGTATCGATGTATTCCATGACATTGAAATAACATCAGTCATTTCATTTCAAAACCCACTTTAACAAGTGGCAAACAAAGCAAACCCTGAACACAGAAGAAAACGGATACAGAGAAGAAAACACTCTAGGAGGATGTGACGCACCACTTGGCTCGGCAGGCCCCACAGACCTTCGGAGGGAGGGTGCGGGAGAGAGGAGGGAGGTGGAAAACAAAGGAAGGGAGAATTTGCCAGCAGTCTTCCATGGGTAACTTCAGACTTCATTGAAATGGAAATTTGAGGTTTAAAACCCCCTTAAGCATCTTTGAGACAAGAGAAAGGACACTGAAGAACATTTAAATCATCTTTCTCTTGAAAAACAAATCAAAGATTTGAGACATTTTTATGCCATGTAATGGAAAGTTAGGTTTGAGCCTTGCTGAAGAATAGGTAATTTTAAATTTGCAAATAGAGTCTAGGAATTAATAGTATCATTAACGTTTTTAAATGCTGCTCTGAGAGCATCCACTAGAAAATCATAACAATGTAAAGCTCCTGTATTTAACAGCTCACTGCTTCTATGTGCCCGCTCTCCTGAGCAGACACATCAGAATGAAGGGGCCCATGTGCTCTTTGTTCATTAGGATTACACAAAACATAGGCTCTTTTGGAATATCTCCAGTATTGTCTTAATGACAATTGTGGTCTTCCCTCATTTCTTCTCCTGTACGACTTTTCTATCTTCTAAAACTGATTTTCAACCAGTGTGCTGTAAGAATTTTTAAGACATGCAGTATCTGACTATTTAGTCAGGGGCACTGACCTATTTTCCCTTCAATTGTAAAGTTAAAAATGATAACAGCCAACACAACAAAAGTCTTACAGTGTGAATGAATCAAAATTATATATATTTTTTCGGTCAGGTTGGCAAAAAAAATTTTTTTTGGTGTGCTGCAGAATATTAGTAATTAGTTCATGTGTGCCATGAGATGAAAAAGTTGAACATTGCTGTTCTAAAATAAAGACCACAGCCCTGGTCAGGTAGCTCAGTTGGTTAGAGCATCATCCAGGTATGCCAAGGTCATGGGTTCCATCCCTGGTAAGGGCACATACAGGAATCAACCAATAAATGCATGAGTGGAATAGGTGTTCATTAATCAGTGTTATCTCTCCCCTCTCTCTTTCTCTCTCCTAAAACAATAGAAAAAATTCTTTTAAAAAACCTAAAAATCACAATAAGACAGACCACAGCAGGACTGACATATGAAATCTTTCCAAGACACCCACATTTTTTTATCTTTTAAAAACATGACAAGATATTGCAATCAATTTTAATAATCATTTTACATTTATTCATTGAGTAATACTTTTGTTTCTTAGGGACAATCAAATCCAATCTGTTAGCAAGTTGTTAATATTTAGATATAAAGGAAATATAAAATCAGAATGTGAACATAAATCTCAAATCTCACAATGCAAGTAAAACTAAACAGAAAGCACAAAGCATATGCTCTTTTCTTCTAATACTTCACTTCTGCATTCCCATCAACAACAGAATCACTGAGGCCGGAAGGGGACTATGCCCACCTTAGAAGCTGACCTTACAGCACCTGCCTTTCTCTCTTTGCAGCAATAAGGAGATGCTCAATCAAGAAGTGAAAAAGACCCAGATTCAATCTTGGCTCGACTACCTAATAGCTATGTGACTTCAAGCAAGAATTACTTGGCATTTTGGTTCCCTCATTTATAACTACATCCCTGACCCTTTCTTGAGTTCCAGATATGTAAATCCACTTCAGCAATCCCAAAGTACCTCATTCTAAGAAGAAACTCATTACTGACATCACCCTCTCCTCTTTACCAAGTTTTATTAAATTACTGCCTTTCCTTTCTGTCCACGTCTCTGTATCTCCCCCACAGCACCAACCCCATTCATGTTACCCTCACTCTCATCCGGGTTACTGTGAGAGCAGCTGGTCCACCTCCAGCTACTCTTGCTCCTTGAATCGGTATTCTTTTTGAAATGCAACTCTGATCACCTAACCCACTCTACCAAAAATATTTCCGTGACTTACACTAGCTGTTTGAAAATCCAGCAAGACTCTCTGCACTCCTATCAAACAGTCTTCCTTTTGGTTCCTCAAATGTGCCTGTGCCGTGCCCCCCCCCATACCACAGGGCCTTTGCACATGCTGCTCCCCCACCTGCCACACCACTGGGCCTCCAGGTAACATGCAGTCTCCCACCAGACCTCATCTCAAGTCTCACTCACCCAGAGAAGCTGTCTCTCACCTCCCATTATGTCGATTCTCCTTGCATGCACACAGTATTACTACAATAGTGATTTTTAAAGGTATTTGTGTGGTTATTTGAATATTGCCAGCTTTCCCATTAGACCAGAAGACTCATAAATGTAGAGACTGAATCTCAGTTTTCCCACAGGGTGTATGCATGATAAATACTTACTGAACACCTGCATGAATCAATGAATATAAATAAATGATAATGATATAAACTTAAGTACCCTCTGATCACTGAAATCCTACATGCCTATTATTTAATTTCTCTGTGCTATCACTAGCTGTCACCAGTTAAAATGAAGCAAAGTTTTATGAGGCACAAAGTGGCCTAATATCAGATTTTGTTGTCAGCACAAATAAATGAGTCTGAACAAAATTCCTCATGTAGCTAAAATTCTTGGGAAGTAAGCAAACCATCTATTGGAACACTGTAGAAAAAGGTATTCAGGGAAGAAACGCTTTGATCGAGAGGCTGGGAACAGGAGCACATCCAGATACACGCTGACAAAGGGAACGGCCTGGGTGCCAGACTCGGAGGGGCTGAGGGACAAGGGAAGTACCACCTGGGGGAGGCAAATAAGAAGTAATGGCCCCTACAAGGAGAAAAAGAGATGGGACATCATGAAATAATAGAGCTGAGTCATTTATCACCATGCACCACCTCACACCATGCAGGCTCCGACTGAACAGGCATCCTGGAAAACAGTTTGGGTCTGAAAGTTGAAATTTTTTGCCTGGGACAGCAGCTTTACCGCTGTGTTCCATTCCTGGCAGCCTGAGAGATGTTAGCGCACTGACTGTCTCCCGCCAGCAGTGGGCTGCTTCCCTGGCTGCGCTGGTGGCAAAACAGTGGGGTCCTGGCTGCAAAGGGGAGTTTCATGATTACTCATTAAAACCTGACTGCAGGCTCTTGGAGCAAATTCTGGGATAGGGCGGAGTTAGAGGTGCTTCAGGAGCTCCCAAGAGAATCACTCACACACACACACACACACACACACACACACACACACACACACACACACACACCCCAGAGCTCTTAGGCACAACACAGAGGTAATACCTTCAAGGTTTTACCACTCAAGTAAAAGAAGAGATGAACGCGTGTCTTTCCAATGCTACATCCACCCAGCCAAATATTGGAGGGACTTTGTAATTGGCTCCTGCCTGCACTACATTTTTTACATGTCAAACCCTCGAGATATTTTAGCAGTTCCTCGTGTTCTCCTTCCTGGGTGACTAGTAGAATAAGCCCGATGCTCTCACACAAGGTGCCCTTCGCATGAGTCTTAGGTCAGCAGTTGGGACCTGGTCCTTTCTCAAGGGAGCCCACAGCCCGGAAGGCAAGCCAAGCAGCGGCTCTCAGAGGCAGCGCCGTGTGGGCCGCGCCTCTGGCTGTCATGGCTCCTGGGGTGTTGCCGAGAGGCGGAGCCCCACAGCAGTCGTATTTCAATGCCAGGCCCTCTCTTAACAACTATGTCTCCCAAGACACAACTCTTGAATAGAACTTGCTTAGGATCTCTTCACACAGGACGAGGGGCTCTAGTCTCTGAAGTACTGCCCATTTCACACTCGAGTCTTCAGTTCTTGGAGTGAAGGCACAGCTGTGCTGACTCTCCCTCAGCCCTGGGCCATTTCCACGTTCACGGGAGCCTCGCCAGCGGGTCAGAACACACCCCAGGATTCTCTCCTGGCACATTCACATTCAAGTATTTGGGGGACTTAATCCCCAAATCTCCTTCTGATGAGACACTGGGACATGTTTAATCATTAGAACCAGGAAACACCTTGAGTTTCCCAATATTGCCAGTCAAAACAATCTTCCAAAATGCACAAGAGATTCCACTATTTTTTATGAAACCATAGATGTAAGATGAAAATCATGCCTTTCTCACCACAGACCACAAAGGTCACATTATCTAAGAAAAATGTTTTAGTGGAGGAAATAGGAAAACTATAAATTACTTCTAGTACCCAGATGAATTTCTGGCAAGGTACTGTGTCGGGTCTTCAGTACTTAATTTTCATCCCGGGAAAAAATAAAGATAAGATAAACCTCAAAGTGGATCATTGAAATACAGAATTATCTCTACTCTCAAGTGACCCATCAAACCTTTCCAGCATGTGACAACATAGAAGTTAGGTTTTAAAACACCTGTAAAAGTTTCCTAGTAAAAAACTCAGTTATAAAATAATGGGAACATTGACTGCACGAAATAAACCAAAGGGAGTTGGTATACTTGCAGCAACTTGTAAACTTGGCTATTAATCCAAATTTCACATGCAGTAGCCCTAGTTTATTTGACACTCAGAGGAGAAGCTACTTCTATCACCACAGAAGCCCGAACTGGACCATGAAAGTGCAGCGCTAAGAACAGAGTGGTAGGAAAGGTTTCCTTAACCTTGAAGTTGCCGGGATACTGCTTAGAAGCATGGCATCATTCCTGTGATTTATCTTTCCATGCCCTAGAAAATATCCTAAACTTTTCAAACTTTTGGGAAAAATTTCCCCAAAAGGTGGAAATAATATACAGATTATTTCTCGACGTCAGAAAAATGGTGCCACGAGAAGTTCCCCTGGTCTCTCCCCTCGAAGTTATGTCGGTTTGAACAGCAGAGTTCAGCAAAGGATCCCCTGTTCAACACGCAAGCACGTGTGAGAGGTCCATGAAGTGAAACATCTGCAGGCGGGCCAGTCAGAGAGAGCAGGGGCGGACAGAGGGAGCAAAGCAGAAATGGGTGCCAGGAAGCAGCCCAGGTCTCACTAGAGCTCTCCGGCCAGGAGAGGGGTGGAACCAGGTTGCACAGGCAGCCCAGAGCAGCACAGAGGGACAACGAGGTGAGCATTCCTGCCAGAGTGGTCAGATGTACTGTGGCTGAACCCGGTGACCTGAGCAGAGACCAGGCAGAGAGGGGTGTCACGGTTGTCAGGCGACCACCACTGTCAGACACAAAAACAAGGCCACAGAGCCTGGCTGCCTCCTTCACCCTCCCAGAGCTAGCAGAAGAAGCTGCAGTGGCGAGTGTTGGGCTACACAGCACATTAGCTGCAGCCCTGAGAGCAGAAGAGACAGACACATTTTCCCTGAGCAGCAGGTACACGCGGAGGCTAATTCCAGGGACAAGGGGTGCAGATAAAGAGGTGAGGTGACTGAGGTCTGGCACTCACTGTTACTAGAAGGAGAACAAAGCTACAAAGGCACCAGCCAGCCTCGCTCAGCTCACCCCACCCCCACCTACTGCAGTGGCACTGTTGGCTGCATCTGGTCGCCAGGGACAGTGCTGGGATCCAAAGACTGAAACCACATCATTCACCACATTCCTCCAGGACAGTGGTGCCCTGGGACTGAGGCCACCTGGTCACAGAAGAGACACCTCTCCCCTCAAGGAACAAGGGCATTTTGCATTGCCTCACAGAGATCTGAGAAGCTACAGTACTTCAGGGGAAACTAAAAAACTTGTGCTTCAGCACCATCTACTGGAAAACCAAAGAAAGACTTCTTACCAACCTACTAAATAAAAAAGTGCCGGAAGGAAGGAAGGAAGGAAGGAAGGAAGGAAGGAAGGAAGGAAGGAAGGAAGGAAGGAAGGAAGGAAGGAAGGAAGGAAGGAAGGAAGGGAGGGAGGGAGGGAGGGAGGGAGGGAGGAAGGGACAGAGTTGATTTCATTCCCAGAGATCCAGGTCAAGAAAGACTGCATCAAATACCATAAATAACCAAGGTAACGAGGCAGCTCAGAAAGAAAATGTAGAAACTACAGAAAACAAACTTAAAGCCATTGAAATGACAGAAATGACTTGAAATGATTCAAATGACAGAAAATTCAGGATCGAAGTTCTGAAAAAACTCAATGAGATGCAAGAAAACACAGGTCATTTAATGAACTCAGAAATAAAACCAATGAAGGAAAGGAGTCCTTTATCAAAGAGATTGAAACTATAAAAAGAGAGCCAAATAGAAATTCTGGAGATGAATACCCCAATAAAAGAGAGGAAGAATGAACTAGAAAGCTTAGGAAACTGAGCTGACCAGATGGAGGAAAGAATTCGTGATATCAAAGATAGAAATCTAGAAATGACACAGATGGAAGAAAAGAGAGACTTGAGAGTAAAAAACAAATGAAAGATACCCATGAGAACTACCTGACTCCATCAGAAAGAACAATATAATGGGGGAAAGGAGGGGAGGGGCAAGCAAAGGAACACAGAGGACTCACGGGCATGGATAATGGGGGGGACTGATTCTGGGAGTGGAGGGGGGATGGGGTAGGAGAGAGCAATGGGGGAAAAGGCGGGACAACTGTAACTGAACAACAACAACTTAAATTTTTAAAAAAGAATAATGAGTATACCAGAAGGAGAAGAGAGGAAGGCAACAAAGAACCTATTCAAACAAATAGTTGACAAGAACTTCCCAAAACCTATGGAAAGAGCTAAATCCTCAAATCCAAAAAGCAAACAAAACACCTAATTATCTCAATCTTAAAAAAAAAAAACTTCTCCAAACCACATTATACTAAAACTGTCAAAAATTAATGACAAAGACTTCTCACGGCAGCCAGGGCAAAGATGGTGACCCACCCGGCACCACCCACAGTTGTTAGAACATTATTGACCCCACTCCCTGTGCGGTCCGTGACATCCCAGCAACCCTCACTGTTAGGGTAGCACTCTGACGCACAGGTCACACACACTTTCAGCTGTTCTGGTTTTTTTAATGAATTAGTAAACCACGACTTGTTCACTAATGTTTCCTTTCTGAAGTCACAATTGTTATATCTTTATGATACGCTAATGGTTTTTTTATATTTTCATCAGCAGCTGGCTTTCTGCTTCCTTTATGTAATTCAGGGGTTGGAAAACTATAGCTCTCCTACCGAGTCAGGACTGCCACCCACGTTCCTGAATAAAGTGTTATTGGGCAACGGTAGCCACACCCACTCACATCCTGCAAACAGCCACTAGCATCCAACTGGCAAAATATGCACTATCCGACCCTTTATGGAGAGAGTTTGCTAGCCCCATGCTTTATGCCCATCTTTAAATTTAGAACTTTTATCTGTTCCCTGGTCTCCTTACCTCTACTATCTATATTCTAATCCACACTGGTTATCGCTTGTAGACTGATATTCCAACACTCAGTTCTAATCACATTATTCTTCTACTCTAAATGATAGTACTGTGTTATTTGTATATACAATTTCTTTTTCTTACTAAAATATTTATCATATTCATTCCTTGAAAGCAGTATTTTTCTTAATATTCTAAAATTCCTTTTTACTATGCTACCCATAACAGGTAATCAATATTTATTGACATAAAATTGAATAACAAATTTATTCATTGTTAGGAAACCTAAAATGTTCTTTTTTACTCTGCAGTCTGAACATTAGTGTTAGGCATCTGAAATAATACATATTATTTCCAAATCACTTCACTCCAAGTCCCCTGGAAAATAATTCGCCACCACCTCCACCCAGCAGCTTCCTCTTCTGCCACGAGTCACCCCCGTCGGGCCCAGTTGTCTTTGCGCCCTGGTCTCCTGCTCCCGCCTGCCAGTTCACTGT
Source organism: Tonatia bakeri (assembly GCA_004024845.1). Classification (NCBI taxonomy): domain Eukaryota; kingdom Metazoa; phylum Chordata; class Mammalia; order Chiroptera; family Phyllostomidae; genus Tonatia; species Tonatia bakeri. Next base: position 110,083 of record PVIA01004981.1, read on the forward strand.
TGAGCCCCCTTAACCAACTGAACATTCTTTCTCAGTATCCGTGAGGTGTATTTTGTCTTGTCCTTTTGTTCAGAAATCATGATTTAGCAGATGAAAGCCTGCTCTTCTAAACTATATTTATAGCCGGCTGATTCCCCACTCTCCTTTCTATCTGAACTCATAGTGTTTAACCAGAAGGGCAAACGACTATAAAACCTGGGCAACCTTTCCCTTCTCCTTCTTTTCCCTGCCTAGAGATTCAGATTTCTGAAGACAATCACATATGTCTCATCCAGGTGACTCAGCAGAAGCTGAGGTTCTGGGTCAGTAGGACACACAAAAAGGCTACAGTTCACATCAAAAATTAGTCAGAAAAGGGTCTCCAGACAACTCTGCCAATACCCCTTTATTTATATTGAGAAATGTTTAACTCAGTTTTGCATAAATTGTTCTTTAGTACTTGGATATCCCTTGAAATGTTCATCAGGGTTGTGTAAACATGACTTTCTTAGTGATAAGTTTAGGAAGTTGTAAATTAACGAGATTTTCCTGCAGCAAGTTGCTCAGAGCCTTCACTGTTCTAATGGCACCATGGACCTTCGAGGAAAGAACACATAGCAAGGAACTTTCCCGAGTTCATTGCATCTCACTTTTGGAGAGCAGCTGTTAACACCTTGCTGAACTACCAGAAAAGCAGTTACCATCTGAAAACAATTTAGTAAATGCTGGTGAGACTCCCAACTGCAGCTTGGCTGGGAAGGGGGAGGACCTTTATCAAGCTAGGGCACTAACGAAGATGTTTAACATCCTAGTAGGACTTTTGTTGAACTATGTATCTCTCATTATTGTTCTCTATTGAAATATTCTTGCACTATCAGCTTAAAGTCATAGTTCCCCTTAGAGCTGAATTTTTTACAGCACAGTATTCCCTGCGTGGCCTAAGCTATTGGCTAAGAGCTTGTGGGGCATGGCGGGGGGCAGGGGAGGGTGCTGTATATAGTGACACATCTCTTGATGGTGGCTTGATTCTAATGAGATAAAGCTGAAAAGCTGAAGTTAATCAGACAAAGCAACTAAGAAAAAAAAAAAGACCCACTTTGAACCTAGTGTGAAGTCTTTATATCTCTATATATTCTTATTTCATTTTTATCTTGTTTAATTTTAAATTTCTTTAAATGATAACCAAGATCAAAAAGAAGAGCAAATTACAATTATCCCCTCTAGGCCCCTCACCTTGCATTTGCCCCTCTCTAACCTTTCTCATCTTTTTTTTGCCTTAAAAGAAAATAGTCTTGCTGGGTTTGTTGCATTTCCTTTTCCTTCTTGGGTAAGGTTATTAAACCAATTGGTTATTGGTTTATCACTTGGACCAGCGTGTTGTAGGAGCAATATTCTCCAAGCCTGTTTCTTATCTACAGTACCTTGATGGAGAAGCGCATGATTAGTTTATGAACAGGTGCCCACTGCAGTGTCCCCCAATAGTGTAACCGTAGAGAACAGGCTTTAGGAGCAGTTACATCAGCCCAGGAGCAGGTGTGAGGCAGCTCAGGGTGACCGGAAAAGCCTGGCAGCATACTGGTAACAAGTGGAAAGCAGAGGAAAGTGATAGCTTCCTCAACTATTTCAAGTTCAGATGAAATTTTAAAAACCACTTCCATGCCTTTTACTTCACTAGCAGTGTTAGAAATAGAAATGGCTTCCTCCCAGGAACGTGAAATATTCTTATAAAGGGATAGTCCGCTTGCAGAACTCCGCAGACATAAAATCGCATCCACATGCATTTCCCTCTCCTCCTTTTCTAAATGGCACCCCATTTAACGTAGTGTGGAAGGGGAAACCTGAATATGATTATTCAGGCATAATTTTGCCACTCAATTCCCAATGACACACTAACCTCACTCTTAGGAGTTTTTCCAGCAAAACAGATTAACGAGAAACCAGTGCTGTGTGCATCAAGAAGTTGCTGAAACATTTATGGCAACAACAACAAAAAAGACAAAACCTAAGTATTTAATGATAGTGAAACATCTATATGTTTCCTTTCAAGAATAATAATTGAAAATTTCCTATTTTCAACCAACGCAGAATGGCGATTGAGGACTGACCATTGCCAGCAACAGGCCGACTGGCTAGGACCAGGAGGTTCACGGTAAGTGAAAGGCAATAGACAAGGGCCACAGAGGTAATTGGCGACATTTTGCTTTCAGCACCACTCAAAGATGGATTCAAGGGTTACGATTAACAAATATGTATTGATTTCAGCGAAGAATACAAAGAAAATTTGACTATGGCTTACACTGATTTCCATTTTAGAAGTCAGTCAATTTTTGCTTTGGCCACCTTCAACTTTGCACGACTGTGTTCTGCTGGATGCAGAGAAGATTCTGAGGTTCTGTAGAAGTAACCCATGAACAAGCAAAAGTGGAACTCCATTTTTACTTCCACAGATGAGAGATCTAAACATCTCTGTTGGATAAAATTGGGAACAATATTGTACAGAGTGACGATCTATTATTTTGTGACCTTTTGTAACAGCTTGACTGTACATCGAAAGCTAGACGAACACCAAGAACCCAAAGCAATAAAGGCTGCTCAGAATCCATTGTCAGATAAGATGAAAAAGGAATATTTCGAAGCGGCTTAAAAGAGTTTTAGAAATCGCTAACAAGGAACTAGTTTCTTTCCTTACACCAAAGTGTTACAGAACAAAAACATTCCATCTCAGATGAAGCGCATTGACACAAAAATAAGAGATGGACCCATAAAACACTGACATCTTATTTAGTTGCCTCGGTCTCTTCTTCTCAGAGGAAGGGTGGCATCTTGTGGCACAAACACCACTTGCTTCAGTGAACTGACCTTCCCTGTGAGCAAAACAGTTTGGAAAATGACCTCTGGTTCTGAGCATCTATGCATAATTTTAAAAGTCCTTTCCCTACAGGACCAGCCCCTCTCCTGCCCTTCTACAGTTATAGTTGCTGTCAGGACAGAGAGCCGTGGGTGGAAGTTTGGTTTATTAAACACAATCCGACAGCCAAGCCACCAAAACCAGATGCTCCCCGCACAGCTGGGTTCACCTCTCCCTGACTTTATTCCACTGGGGTGGGGGACGCTGATTTCAGGTTCCCTGGGATTTTTCTCTCCTTGCTTACTTAGCCTAAGTAACCATCCCTATAATTACAGTCTCAGGCACGTTGTCCTCAAAGCACTTAGCCTATTTCTGGGAGAGAGAGAGCAGTAGCTGTGGGTTTTGTAGCAATGCAGCGTTAGAGTTTTAAACCCAGTGGAGAGAAGGAGGAAATCCCCACACACTGGGAGCCATGAGGGAAAGAAGTGAGAATGTTCCAAAACTGTCTGTTTCATACCAAATGCAGGCAAGAACTCGGACGCTATCATGCCCGTCTTGGGAGCTAACTTCAATCATGAACTTTGGGTTTCATACGTCTGGCTTGGGGGAGGAGTGTTTGCAGTTACTTGTCAGTGCCATGGGAGACTGAGGTCCCGCTGTCCTTTCTCCTCATCCTAAAATCACAACACCAGCTACGGCAGGTGCACGTGTGCCCAGGACAGAGCTCTTCTGTAGCTATTACATGATGCCCTGCCCCTTTAAAAGCAGCATCAGAGGCTTACAAAAACGTCGCAAACCACATACATTCACTAGGGCTAGCATTTTCTAATATCTCCCTGCCCCCACTGTATAAAAACATCACTGGTGCACACCTAGTTTCACAAGCAGATTTCAGTACACATACTGGAAGTGTGGACACTTCCTATCTCATGAAACCTAGTGCCAACAGAGTTCTCAGTGTAGATGTATTTTTTAAATCCCCTAATTATTAAGCACTGAGGTTATCTTCCTTATACACAATGGTATGTAAATCTTTGTAAGCATTTCTGGTTATTTCCCAAGGAAAGATTTCCTGAAAAAATTTCTGGGTAAAACAATAGGTATATTTTAAGTGTTTGTAAGTATATTGCCAACTTGATCATCTAAAAGACTGTACCAATTTAGATTCCCCTGAGCAATGGTTTCACACAGTAATTTGAGTTTTATCACTTTTTTAAGCCTTGCCATTTTGATAGATCCAAACTGAATCTTACTGCTAAAAGATGAATTTGTGTCCTTTCTAGTGGACAACTATTTATCTATACATTTTTACTCTATATGAATTTTTGTTTTTACTTCTTCAAGCGCGTTGCCTATTTTTTAAAATTGTTTATCTTGTTTAATTAATTGGAGTCATCTTCTTGTGTTTTAATAAAACCAACCCTTTATCAGATAAGTAGAAAATATTGTCCCCACTTTTTCAATTTCAACTTAATTCCATTGATGGTGTTTTTCTTTGGATTCTAGTTCAGTTTGTTTACATCTAAGTCTATCAGTAATCTCTTCTCTTCTTTTCCTAGCACACTTTACCTTGCCTAAAACTTGTAGTCCTTATTCCTACCTGAAACTGACTTTCATCCTTCATAGGTCTAGTATTTGTAACAGGTTGCATTTTATGTCTGAAGAGAATGAATTCATTATTCAATAAATGTTGATCAGAAAATTGAATATCTAAAAGGATATAAAATTTATATTTTTACTATACGACTTAACATTCATATAGGCACACACAAATTCCAGATGAGTTCAAGCTCTAAAAATAAAAATTAATAATAAATGAAAACAAAATAGGTAATAAATTAGAGAAAGAATAAATAGGAATAAAGTGTCCCAATCTTAGCAAAGAGTCTTGTATCCAAGTCCAGCGGAAGGCAGTAAGGGCTTGAATAATGAGCATACGAATGATACGCAGGTGGACTATGGAGCCCAAGGGCCTGGACGAATACATATCAACTGTGAACGAGAACCTCCTCGCATCCGTGAAGGCTTAAGAGCAGAACCCAAAGATGACTGACCTAGAGCTTCTTACCCCTAGAAAGGTGTTGTGAGAGATGCATATAATTGCGCTTATGATAAAGTAACCATGTTACCTTATCATCCTACCCATCTGATTAGGGTCCCAGAGTCAAATCTGATAGATGGCAGATGGAAGGAGAGATAGATAAGCAAGAGATAGAAACCCAGATTTTATATTTTATATTTTAAAATTATATATATTTTATTTCTATAAAACACAAAATGATAGACAGAGCAAAAGAGGGAAGGTTGGAGGGTGGGAGGTGGGGGTGGGTGGGATTGGGGAAAGTGGTGGCAAGAAAATGGAGACAACTGTATTCAAACAATAATAAATTCTTAAAAACTTAAAAAAAACATAAAAAGATAGTACATATGACTGAAGTATATGAAAATTCACAGAAATATCTATAGATGGTGAATATAAATATGAAAAGATCTGATTCATTAGTAGTCAAGGAAATACAAATTCAAATAATGATTATATGTCATTTTTTCATCTATAAAACTGGCAAAGTCAGTAACATTGATAATACCCAATTCCAGTAACACATGTAAAAATTCTCATGTACATGAAGACTGGGCACAGCCCGTTTGGAAGGGAGTTTGACGGTACATGCTCACATTTTAAATGTGCAAACTCTTTGCCTCAGAAGTCCACAGGTGTCTTTGCTAGAAAAACACTTGCACCTACACACAACTGTGTACGAGAAACCTTTTTCAGCATTATTTTCAATGTTTCACTTTTACAAGAAAAGTTTCTGTTAATGTCTTTGTACATTATTTGTCATGCTTATGTAAGCATATATTTCTATAAAATAGAAGTGAATTTGCTGAGTCAAAGAATATTTACATTTAAATTTTTATCTCAATGGACTTATTGCCCACCAAAGTGAGACCACTGTTTTATTAGTGTGCTTTCCCACCAAAAGGGTTTGTAGGAGCCTGTTTTCTTGCCAACATTAGGTATTGCCAACTTTGACCAAACCGTAGGTGAAAGGATAATATTTCAGCTAAACAATTTGCATTTCCCTAGTTAACAGAGAGGCTTATAATTTTTATGTGGCTAAATTTGTAAATCCTCTCTCTTATAGTTTCAGAGTTTTAGAAATTTTACCTAATGCTGTTTATTTTTTATCTTTTTTAAAAATTGTAGTAAAATATGCATAACAAAATTTACTATCTTAACCACTTAAATGTACAGCTCAGTAATGTTAAAGTATATAGTATTGTTGTATATCCAGCCTTTAAAATTCTTTTTATCTTGTAAAACTGAAACTCTGTACTCATTCGACAGCAACTCCTATTCCCCTCCCCCCAGCCCCAGGCAGCCTCCACTCTGTCTCTGCAAATTGGACCACCCTAGGTGCCCCATGTAAGTGGAATTATACAGTATTGGTCTTTTCATTATTGGCTTATTTCAGCGCAATTTATTTTTAATAATTAAAAACTACAGACAACCTACTAAAAATGGAACAGTTAAACAAACTACAATATATCTACACTTTTATGAAATGCAGTTGTTTTATAAAAGGGATATATTAGTAATTATGACTTGGACTAAGATCCACCATCTTGGATGCAGGTAGAAAAAACTGACCAAATTTGTAGCATATTCTAAAGTTAGTACCAATAGTATTTACAATTGAATTGGGTATGGGATTTGAAAGAAAAAGACACTAATGTATCTGGCCTGTATAAAGAGAAAGTTGGAGAGAGTATTTCCTGAAATTGGGAAGGTGACTGGAAGAACAGGTTGGGACACACCGAAATCAAGAGTTGACTTTTTGTCACATTAAATCTATGATTTACAGTGAATATCTATAATTGTTGCACAGGCTGCAAATAGTAGGACCATATAAAAGCATTCATTTTGCCTTGAGGTTGGAGCAATACAGTTTTAAAAAGGATTCAGTCATTTTAACTATCTGGCTTTAAAATAAATTTTTAACATTAAAGAAATAAATGCCATATGTAAATACATTTTTTAGCCAAGTTTACAGTTTTATATTAAACTGTTTTACAATGCTACCACCTGTGTAACATCAATCAATCAAGACTTGGATACAGTAAAGTGATTTATAATGTAAAATAGGATTATCACACTTGGTGATCACCAAGACTGGAAGCTGAATAAAATGAGAAGCTCCATCTGTTATTATCTACCTTTCACCCATACTTGAAGAAATATAAGAGGAAAGAGTTATAGGAGATTCTGCAAGTAGCTGCACAGATGAAAGTTCCCATTTGGCAGGGACTGTGTGTTATCCATTTTTTATCACCCACAGTGGGCTGCTGTGTAGTAGGCGTCCAATTAACATTTGTGGAATTTAATCAAAGTCTATTGGGCTATAAAAAAAATGTCACGATCATTATTCAATACATATGTGCAAGCATTTATTATGAAATGTTAAAAAACAGCTTAAGTTCTGGCAACTTCAATTACAACACAGACAATAACTGAGAAAATAAGAGAGCTTAACTATTATAAAAACATATACTTTACTATTTAAAAGAAGGCAGTTGTCACTTTTAAGCCAGAGAAGGCCTTAGCATTATAGGTACATTAAAATTCATTGCTTTAATAACTTGAGTAAACTTACAAGTACATACTGAAACACACTGGTAAATGATAACTACAAATGAATGAGGGAAAACAGGACACCAATAAAGTAAATAATCTAAATAATATGTTAACTGCTGGTAGCATTTTTCTCTGACAGCAAGGAATCATAAATGATGTGAATGATGATTATGAAATGATTCAATTCCACAAATATGTCAACAGATAACACATAATTAGGTGCTATAGGGATTCAAAAGTGAATAAACACAGACTCAGCTGCCAAAGACCAAAAACCCAAAAGGGAAGATATGAAAAGTACATCAGCTCTAAGCAGGAATTCTGGTCAGGATGGTGGTATAGGTAAATGCAGAACTCGAATCCTCCCACAACCACATCACAATTACAATTAAACTACAGAACAACCATCATGTAGAACTGCAAAACAGGCTGACCCCACACCCATATGTGGCAGACAAAAATTGGGAGGGATATCTTGGATGCAGAGGTCCCCCCTGAGGAACAAGGTGTCCTAACCCCACACCAGCCCCCCAGCCCAGGTTTCCAGTGCCAGGCAAGGATGTCTCCATAACTTCTGGCTATAAAATCCAGCTTGGATTGTAGGTGAGTGAGACAGAGGGCTTCTGGAATCCTAGGCATTCCTCTTAAAGGTCCTACACATGGACTTACTTGGACTCACTTGCTCTGAGTCCCAGCACTGGGGCATAAGGGACATATGGGGAGAACCAAGTGGTCTGGTGTCAGGGTGACAGCTGGAGGGGCAGTTTTCTCCCAGACAAAAGTGCTGGCAGAGGCCATTATTCCTTTTCTGAGCCAGCAGGCCCGTGCCATATCTGAGTCTCCATCAACCTAGCTAACACTGTTTGTCTGCCCTGGTGATTCCTTGAGATGCCACCCCACCCAACCTGCAGGCCCAACCCAAGCTATTTCTAAGCTATAACCAGCAGCTGGCCTCAGTGTGCCCAAGGCCCAGTACTAGTGGTAGCCAGCCTTGGTTCATAGATTGGCCTCCCCTGGGTATCTTCAAGCCCAACAAAAGTAGCAACCATCTACAGACCATTTTGTAGCTCATTCTGGGTAGCTCAGGACAGGGCACAGGTGGCTTACCTTAGCCTGTACCTCCTGGGAGGGCCCAGAGCCACTGCACCCAGTAGACAGCTTTAGACCAAGTCAAAGCACCACCCAACCTTCTCCACAAGGGACACACTCAAACAGCAGGGACTTAGCAGGCACCAGAGCCCTGCTGAAGTCCTGCTCTGTGAGGTGAGTTCCTGCATAGCTGACCCTCCAGTGGTCACAGCCGGTCCTCACAGTCAATCAGCCTGGAGGTAAATCCAGGTGATTTGAGGTGCCAACAGCACTCAAGGCTCAACTATAACAGGAGGGTGTACATAGCCCACACAGAGGTGGGGAGCACCTAAAGTGCCTAGCTCAGGTGATCGAGGAGGCTGTGCCATTGGACCTTATAGGGCACCTACTAAATAAAGCCTCTCTACCAAGCCCAGACAATATAGCAGCTTTACCTAATATATAGAAACAAATATAGAAGGCAGCCAAAATGAAAAGTCAAAGAAATGTGTCCCAAATAAAAGAACAGAAAAAAATTCCAGTAAAGAACTAAACAAAATGAAGACAATCTATTAGATGCAGAGTTCAAAATACTGATTATAAAGATGCTCAATGATCTTAGGGGAAGAGTAGATGAACTTAGTGAGAACTTCAGCAAAAAGATAGATACATAAAAGGATAGAAAACATATAAAAGAATAAGTCAGAAATGAAGACTACACTAACAAATGAAGAATACATTACAGGGAATCAACAACAGAGTGGATGAAGTAGAAGATCAAATCAGAGATTTGGAACATAGGGAAGTAGAAAACATCCAATCAGAACAGCAAAAAGAAAAAAGAATCCAAAAAAAAGTAGGACAGTATAAGGAGCCTCTGGGAAAACTTCAAGAATACCAGCATTTGTAGCATGGGATTGCCAGGATGAGAAGAGAAAGAACAAGGAATTGAAAACCTATGTGAAAAAAATAATGATGAAAAACTTTCTAACCTAGTAAAGGAAGTAGACATACAAGTCCAGGAAGCACAGAGAGTCCCAAACAAGATAAACTCAAAAAGGCTCACACCATGATACATTATAATTAAAATGCCAAAGGTTAAAGACAAAGAGAGAATGTTAAAAATAGCAAGAGAAGAACAATTAATTATCTACAAGGGAGATCCCATAAAACTATAAGTTGATTTCTCAACAGAAACTTTGCATACCAGAAGGGATAGGCAAGAAATATTCAAAGTGATAAAAAGCGAGATTACAGCAAAGCTATTCTTTAGAATCAAAGGACAGATAAGCAGCTTCCCAGACTAGGAAAAGCTAAAGGAGTTCATCACCACCAAACCATTCTTACAAGAAATTTTAAAGGGCCTTCTTAAAAAGAAGAAAAAATAAATAAAAAATAAGAATAATAAAATGGCAATAAATATATATATATAAACAATTACTTTAAATGCAACTACATTAAAAGCTCCAATCACAAGATTGTGGAGGCTGAATGGATAACAAAACAAAACCCTCACATATGCTGCCTATAAGAGACTCATTTCAGATAGAAAGACACGCAGAGACTTAAAGTGAAGGGATGGAAAGAGATATTTTATGAAAATGGAAACAACAGCCCTGACCAGGTAGCTCAGTTGATTAGAGTGTCATCCCAACATGCCAAGGTTACAGGTTCAATTCCTGGTCAGGACACATACAAGAATCAACCAATAAATAAATGAGTAAGTGGGAAAGCAAAAATCAATGTCTGTCTGTCTGTCTCTCTCTCTCTCTCTGCCCCTCTACCTTTTCCTCTCTCTCTCAAGTCAATTAAAAAATGGAAACAAACAAAGAAGCAAAAACTGGGGTATCAATATTTACATTAGACAAAATAGATCTTAAAAACTAAATAAATGAATGAGCAAAACAGAAAGACATAGATACAGAGAACATTTTGACAGTTGGACAGAGAGCATTTTGACAGCTGTATGGGAGGGGTATTGGGGGTAGGGTGATAAAGGTGAAGAAATTAAGAAGTAAAGTTTGGTAGCTACAGAATAGCCACAGGGATGTAAAGTACAGCATAGGGAATATAGTCAATAACATTGTACAGTAATAACTATGTCTGGTGGGATATAGGTACTAGATTTATTAGGGTGAAACTTAGTGAGTAAGATCATGTATATAATGTCTAATCACTGGATTGTGCATCTGAAACAATATAATATTGTGTATCAACTGTATTTGAAAAGTAAAAAATTATTTAAATTCAAAAAAGTACTCTAAACAAGAGCAGACTATGAGGTTTACAGAGTCAAGAATGCAAAAGGATGACAAATAAGAAAGATGTGATTTGTGGAGGGTGCCCACCAGGCAAAGGAAATATCAGAAACTTTACCAGGTTAGCCAAAGCCATAAGTAGAGATTAGTGAGAATTGCAAATGGCAAGGCAGTTTGGGGCCATATTAGGGAAGACGTGTACACTAAGATCAAGATTTTTAAAATTAGTACAGATGGGCATTTGAGGCTCACAGAACAGTTTTGAGCAGGGAAATAATATGATGGGAATTTGGGCAGTGAGGCAATTAATCTAAGAATATTATTTGGAGTGGGTTCCCACACCAGTAGCATCTGCATCTATTACTAGCTTTTTAGAAATACAGACTTGGGCCCTATCCCAGACTTATGGAATCAGAATCCACATGTTGACAAAATCCACAGGGAATTTGTAGCACATTAAAATTTGAGTACTTGAGTGAAATAAGCTAATTGGTAAAAGAGAAATACCATCTGATCTCACTTGTAAGAGGAATCTAATGAACAAAATAAACTGACAAGCAAAATTGAACCAGAGGCATGGAAATATGGAACAGACTGACAGCTGTAGGAAGGGATGATGGAGGGAAATAAGAGTGGAGAGAAGGGGAAGGGATTACTCAAAGAACACGTACAAATGACCCATGGACATGGACAGTGGTGTGGGGATTGACTGTGGGAGCCAAGGGTGGGCTGGGCAGAGGAGGGCTAAGGAAGGCAAATTGGAACAACTGAAAGGGGGGGGAGGGGGAGGGAGAGGGAGGGAGAGAGAGGGTGAGAGAGGGAGGAAGGAAGGAAGGGAAGGGAAGGGAAAGAAAAAAGAGAGAGGGAGGGAGGGAGGGAGGGAGGAAGGAAAAGAAAGGGAGAAAGAAAGAAAGAAAAGGAAATGAAACGAAAGGAAAAAAGAAAAGAAAAGAAAAAAGAACGAGTGAGCAAATGTGATGAAACGTTTACATGGAGATCTGGGTGAATGGCATCAGGAATTCTTTGTATAATCTTTGCAAATTTTCACTAAATCTGAAATTATGTCAAAATAAAAAATTAAAGCCAATAATTCCACATATCATTACACTTCAAAAGCATTCTTTCAAAATAAAAAACAAGCAGTTGAAAGGAAAAAAAATTGAGAACTTCAGCCTAGAGGGGAAAGACTCTGGAAATGAAAAGCCAAATAAGAGTTCACTGCAATAACACAGTCAATAAATAATGAAAAGCAGAAAACCACTACTGCCATGCCTCACTTAACGTGTCCATATCCCTCAGGTGACACTGAGATGTGTCGTAAGTCATTTGCTATCCTGTGCATGTGATACTTAATGGGACTTCCGGAACTTCCTTCCGGAAGCCCTAGACTTCTACTTCCACTCAGTTCCATCATCTCCTTGTTTTCTACATGCTGAGGCCCCAGATTTCTCTGAACCAAATTTATGAAGATTCTCGGTCCTATATTTTATGGCATAACCAAATCCCCCATCTGCAGTTAGCCAAGTGAGTCTAAGGAACACTGAAAACTAGCTTTGTAAGTCATCACCAAAATCACTACACTCAACCTGAATCCCGGAATCTCGGAAGACCAATTTTCTTCTTAGGGATATTATTTTGTTGAAAGCACCATGATGTATTTTGAGCTATTTTTCTCGTGAAGTCTAATATTCCACAGAAGAAAGCACTTTCACACCAAGTAAGTACTCACTGTGCCTACCTCCCACCACATAAATTTCTCCAGATGGAACCCCTTGGCCACGCATGCTCTTCCCTCTGCCAGGTAAGCCCTCCCACTGATCTCACTGCTCCCACCTAAAAAACCCCTAGGCAGCATTCATTACTTCGGGTATGCTGCGAATCCCTTCCTCCTCTCCCTACACAGTTAGCTGACTCACCATCTGTGTTCCAGACCTGGCCAGGGAGGACTAAGCTGTCCCTCCAATAGGTGGTCAGCCACAGTGTTACACCACAGGTAAGCTTCATACTACCGAATGTACGCTGTAACACTAAATATAACTAGAGCTTTACATTATGAAGAGGGAAAAAAGGGGAAGAACAAAAGCAAGAAAAACAATTAGCTTTCAATACATTAGCAGTTTTTTCAACATCAATATCTGGCCCTTTTCTCATTGGAAAATAAGGATATTTAATGAGAGATTTTTTTGGCATCTATGATTGACCCACCAAATTAATCATAATAGTTGGAGTTCACTAAGTTTTTATTGTCTTACAGCTCAATTTTTTTATGCCTTATTAAAAAGCAAAAATGCTTCATTTTCAAGAGGTTTTTGTCTGATACTGGTTTCACTATCTGCACTTTTAAAATAATTTCATATTCTATTGCTTTTCAGACTGCTTAAATGGCAACATAAATCTCACCACAGAATGCAAAATTATTAGCTGAAATAGTTTCATTTCAACCAACATTTTATTGGGTTGGAATATTAGACACAGAGCTTTAAAAAAAATGTATGTTTCACAACTAACCCATTGCTAGAGGTATGAAATAAATAGATTTCCAGTGTGAACTCCCAATTGCTTTAACTCCAAGTTGTTATGTTAAAAAGAAACTGTCTCTCCAGAACAAATTTCTGCCATATTAATGTACAGAAAAAATGATGCTCTGGTATAGTTGTCAAGACCGAAAGTTTAAAGACAATAAAGATGTTTACATTGGCTCAAATTATCTTTCCACTAATTACTTATTAATTAAAAGGGGGAAATTGTTATTTTATATTTACACCACCTTAACTAAGAAATCAAAGTTAACACCTCCAACACTGGGCAGAAAGACATGTGCCTCCTTATGGAATGCATTAAGTATTCAACACTTCGGTGGTTTCCTGCCAAAAATACACCACCTCTATCAACATCTGAGGAAATTTCAGACGAATTTAAATTAAGGTACATTCTACAAAAGAATTATACTCGTCAAAAATGTCACTATAGAAAATAACAAAGACAATGAAAGGTCAGGACATTTTCTAGGACTAAGGGAAACTAAAGAAACATGACAGGTTGAACCCTGGACCTGGGGGGAGGGCTGGGGTGGGCATAAGGGATAGGGACATAGCTGTAACATTACTGAAAAATTAATTAAACTTAAAAGTGAAGAGAAAAAACTAATTTACACATTCCAGTCATAACGGGACAGCTGCATTCCAAACGATGGTACTTGCCACTGGGCTGACCACACCCACTGCCACTGGGGGGGCTTCAGGAGCAATTCCGAAGCCACAGCCTCCCTCAAATGTACTTACTAAGTACAAAGAGCTTGCTCACCTGTATGATGCAATTTCAAGCCCACACCGAATAAAAGTATAATCTAAGCAAAACACATGCATGCTCATATACAGAGAGCTTGCTGTGTACAAGTACATAGGAGAAGGGGGAACAAAATATACATGGTGCAAAATTAATTTTATCTTTATGTAGATCCCTATTCCCTCTGATGGTGGAAAAAAGTATCACCAATTGAAACTGAAGCCTAATTGTAGTCTAATTCAGTCTCTTTGGTTAATGCTCACTGATTCCAGATTTCTAACCTCTCCCCATCCTCCTCTGCAATATGGCACCTGAGTGTAGGTGACACTCGGACATGCTCATGTGGTTAAAGGGAGGCCATGATTCGCAGGCAGTGCTTACAGTAAGGCTGGTCCAGCCTGACCCTTAGTCGTGGGGGCTGGTGTTTGCTGAGATGTAGCTAGTCCCATTGATTCTTCCAAAGTCCTCGCCCCTGGAACCTCTTCCTCCAGAGCCCAGGCCTGTCCGAACCACTGGTTCTCTCAGCACCTCTCTCCTCTAAGAGAATGACTGGGAACTCACTGTGCAGGAGACTGTGAAGATGTCCCCCACCCCACCCACCATTACCCAACTACTGCCTGCAACGTGTCATTCCCGCACTCTGCCAAACCAAGGGGCACACAGATGATCCCAGACTACCCACCTCTGTTAGGCAGAATAAGGGCCAGACCCTTAAAGATGTATATGTCCCTAATCCCCAAAATTAAGACAACTTGTGAAATGTTACTTGGCAAGGGGAATCAAGACTGTTGATGAAATTAAGTTGCTAATCACCTGACCTTGAGATGAGAAGACCATCCCAGATTATACAGATGTCATCAGTAGTGTAGAAGATTCAGTGAAGCCACGTGAGAAGAAATCAACTGGCCACTGCCGCCTGCGAAGAT